>RCUC01045968.1:0-18252 GCA_003697995.1 Taxidea taxus jeffersonii | reverse complement strand
CCGCAAGGCCTACTCCATCAAGGACAAGCTGCAGGCCATCGAGCGCGTCAAGGGCGGCGAGCGGCAGGCCAGCGTGTGCCGCGACTTCGGGGTGCCGGGCGGCACGCTGCGCGGCTGGCTCAAGGACGAGCCCAAGCTGCGCTGGTTCCTGGAGCAGCTGGGCGGCGAGGTGGGCACGCAGCGCAAGAAGATGCGGCTGGCCAACGAGGAGGAGATCGACCGCGCCGTCTACGCGTGGTTCCTGGCGCTGCGCCAGCACGGCGTGCCGCTGTCGGGGCCGCTCATCCAGGCGCAGGCCGAGGCCTTCGCGCGCCAGATCTACGGGCCCGAGTGCACCTTCAAGGCCAGCCACGGCTGGTTCTGGCGCTGGCAGAAGCGCCACGGCATCTCCAGCCAGCGCATCTACGGCGAGGCCGAGCCCCTGGCCGCGGGCCCCGCGCCCGGCCCGCCCGTCAAGCAGGAGCCCGCGCAGCCCCCCGGCTCCAGCGCCGGCCCCCTGCCCGACCGGGCCCCGGCCCCGCCGGCCCCCGCGGAGGGCGGCTACGGCGACGAGCAGATCTACAACGCAAACGTCACCGGCCTCTACTGGAAGCTGCTTCCGGAGCAGGCCGCGCCCCTGGGCGCGGGGGACCCCGGCGCGGGGGGCTGCGGCCGGCGCTGGCGGGGTGACCGGGTGACCGTGCTGCTGGCCGCCAACCTGACCGGCAGCCACAAGCTGAAGCCGCTGGTCATCGGGCAGCTGCCGGACCCGCCTAGCCTGCGCCACCACAACCAGGACAAGTTCCCCGCCTCCTACCGCTACAGCCCGGACGCCTGGCTCAGCCGTCCGCTGCTGCGGGGCTGGTTCTTCGAGGAGTTCGTCCCCGGCGTGAGGCGGTACCTGCGCCGCAGCTGCCTGCAGCAGAAGGCTGTGCTGCTGGTGGCCCACCCGCCCTGCCCCAGCCCAGCAGCCAGGATGCCCGCCCTGGAGGACAGCGAGGACACCCTCCGGCGGTGCCGGCCTGAGCCCCTCAGCCCCCCAGAAGAGCTACAGACCCCGGACGGGGCTGTGCGCGTGCTCTTCCTGTCCAAGGGCAGCAGCCGCGCGCACATCCCGGCGCCGCTGGAGCAGGGCGTTGTGGCCGCCTTCAAGCAGCTATACAAGCGGGAGCTGCTGAGGCTGGCCGTGTCCTGTGCGGGGGGCTCACCGCTTGATTTCATGCGCAGCTTCATGCTCAAGGACATGCTCTACCTGGCTGGCCTGTCCTGGGACCTGGTGCAGGCAGGCAGCATTGAGCGGTGCTGGCTGCTGGGCTTACGGGCAGCCTTCGAGCCCCGGCCCACCGAGGAGTGTGCTGGGCAGCCCACCGGACAGGCTGAGGAGGCTGCTGAGCACAGCCGGGTGCTCAGCGACCTCACGCACCTGGCAGCCCTGGCCTACAAGCGCCTGGCGCCTGAGGAGGTGGCCAAGTGGCTGCACCTGGACGATGATGGGGGGCTGCCCGACAGCTGCCGAGAGGACGCAGGCCCTGGCCGGCCCCCTGTGCTGGTCCCTGCTGCCCCTCCCACCCTGGCCAGCCTACCCTCTGTCATGGGGGGTGGGGAGGAGGAGGAGGAGGCCACAGTGCCCACAGCTGGAGAGGCTATCCGGGGTCTCGAGACAGCGCTGCGGTGGCTGGAGAATCAGGACCCCCAGGAGGTGGGGCCACCCAAGCTGGTGCAGCTGCGCTCCCTGATCAGCATGGCCCGGAGGCTGGGGGGCATCGGTCCCTCTCCTGCTGTCCCCGAGGACGGGGTGTGACTGAGCCAGCCTGAGTGGCCCCCACGGTGGCTGTTCTCCTGCTGCACTTGGAGGGAAGGGATACACATAGTCTTCCATTTCCTCTCCCTCCCTCCTCTGGGATGGCCCACCCCATGGTTCAGGGGTCTCCAGGGATCCCAGCCACAGGCTGGCTTGGAGGAGCTGTTAGGCTCTGCTCCACCAGTCCCCATTTTCCTGGGGGGGGAGCTAGAAGAGGGGCCCCGGGCTCCTACATCTCCTCCCTGGGCAAGCACACTTGTGGGGTCTGTGGTTTTAGCCGGGGTCTCTTGGCACACACATGACGTAGCGCACTAATCAGAGCTGCTCTCAGTTTTCTGGCTCCGGCCCTTGTGGGGCTGAGATCTTGAGCGCGGTGCCTATACCTCCTGCCCTCCTCCCGGGTGGCCCATCACATGCACTGGACAAGGGGCCAGCACTCCTGCAAGTCTGGAGCTCTGGTGCTCCATGGTTCCCGTGCCTGGCCATGCAGTCATCGTGGAGGCACACTGCTGCGTTTTGGTTTTCAGCACATTAAGCCCATTTTTACAGATGCCCTGCCTGGCAGCCAGCATGGTGTCTCATTCTCCAGCCTGGGGCTGGTCTTGGAGGTTGACTCCGCAGAGGCTGGGAAGGGAGGATGGGGCCCAGTAACTGGGGACCCCGAGGGTCTGGACGCAGCAGGGAGTGTAGATTTCTCTTCCACTGGGATTGTTAGTTTTCCTTAAGAAAATTCCATTCCCAAACCGCTGTCCTATTCTATGGGGTTAGCAGCCTTCTAGACTTGAGCCCCTGGTGACTTGACCAGGGACTGAGCAAGCTCCCTGGACCGGACACACCATCCACCCAGAGCGGGCCTGTGGTACCGATAGCCACACGGGGACAGCCCGACAGTGCCTTAGTGCTCCATCGAGGCCGTCCCACCGCTCCCAGCACTGCCAGGGCTGTGGCTAAGGAGCCGTTTCCCACAGCCCAGCACCCAGGCTTCTGAGGGGCTCCCTTTGGGAGAAGGAGCACAGTGCTCGTGCGTGCCCACCCAGCTCTAGCTGCAGACCGGCCGCTGGTCCACGGCCCAGCCCCTGTCCCCCAGGGGCGGCCTTTCTGCCCTACCTTCACCCCCACCTGCCCCACATCCTCCTGCTGTAGGTGGACGGTGTGTTCATGGGACGGGCAGCCATGAACTGTGGAGGCAGCTGGAAGGAGCCCCCAGAGCAACTTCCTCACAAGTCTGAGAACAGAATTTATCCCGTGGAACTGTACCCAGTTTGTGTGTGTGTGTGACACACGTATATCTCAAATCTGGAAGCTGAGGGAGGGTGTAGAAAATCTGGGGGCAGGGGCTTGACTCACCAGGCCCAGGACAGCAGCCCCCAGCTGGAGACCCTCTGAGTGCCCACCTAATAGTTTACTCAAGCCCGTGGCCCTGGAGGCCCCTTTGGCCGTCTGGCTGGCCCTGGGACTCAAACCCAAGCCTCTGGCACGGGATTTTGGGAAGTTTTACCTTTTATAACATCTGACGGCAACTCAGGGACTTAGGGCTGGGAGGCCCTGGCCTCTGCTCTGCCAGGCCTGCCCCCGGGGCTGTCTGGAGAGGCAGACCTCAGGGCCCACAGGAGCACCAGGCAAGGGTGCACGTGGGCCCGAGTTTCTCTCTGCTGAATGGCTGCATACTTGAAGCAGCTGCTCTTCCAAAAAGTGGCTCTCGGTGAGGGTCCTCCTTAGGGCCTCCAGTGGGCTTGGCAGCGGGCTGGGAAAGGGAGGTGGGGGAGATGGAGATAGGCCAGTGTCCAAGTTCTGCTAAAACTGCCCTTGACCTGCACATGTTGGGGGGATGAGACCAAGCTGCAACCAGGAAAAGGAGCTTATTTGAGAGGCACGGCCTTGCTGAAAGGGGCTGCAAGCCTGAGAAGCTACCCCCAGCCAGCCGGTGGGCTGTGGGGCCAAGTCAGCATGCGGTGAAGGGAAGAGCGTGCCCTCCGGCCCAGCAAGTCAGGATCCCGGTAGAGAGCCAAGGGAGGGGGCTAGGTGCTGCTTGTGCCCAGATAAGGGTGCCTACAGGTGAGGCTTGACTCCAGGAGCATGTCCTGAGCAGACCAGGGGCTTTTGGGGTGCATGCTGTTGAGGGACCTTTTCACACCCATCCTTGCTGATGGGGCAGTTCACGCAGTCTGATGGGCCCAATGTGCATTATAATAAAGGTTCGTGTCAACTTCATGTGTCCCTGTTCCAAAGTCTTATTTTAATATATTTTTGAGTTTTGGTGTCTATTTTACTTATTTTTAAAAGATTTTATTTATTTGTGAGAGAGAGGGTGCGTGAGAGGAGGTCATCGGGAGAAGCAGACTCCCCACCGAGCAGGGAGGCCGACTCGGGATTTGATCCTGGGACTGCAAGATCACGACCTGAGCCGAAAGCAGACATGTCACCAGCTGAGCCACCCAGGCGCCCTGTTCTACATAAACCATCTCTCCGTCAGATGACCCTGAGAACCGAGTTCCGTGCTCTACACCCTCAGCCAAGCAGGTAGTTCTGAAGTCTTAATTTTATAATTTCTGACACAACGCTTAGATCTAGAACACCTCATGATCTGAAAACGTAAGGGAGATGTGGACACTAACGAAAGGAGAAGTTCAAGTAATCTGAGCGTGTGCTATAAGGGGAGCTGTGGGCAGCCTGTGATGAGGCTGCAGCCTTGACCCCCAAAGCCACTCTTGTGACTCCTGTCCTGTCCAGGGCATGGCTGCCCTCCCGCCTGGGCTGGCCAGGGGTGCATCCCCTGCCCCACAAGCCGACCCCGCCAGGCTCTCGGGCTGTATGAGAAGGCGCACAGCTGAACCCACCACACACTGGAGGGCCAGGCTGGCCAGTGAGGGGCAAAGGTCCCACGCCCACAGTGCTGACAGCCAGGACCGGTGACCTGTGTCCCCATACCACCTGCACCCTGCGGGCTCCTAGGGCCCGAGCCTCATCTCACAGGTACCTCCGGGCCCCTGGACTCTGCTTTCTCAGCCTAGAGATCGGTCACTCAGTGCAATCAGACAGCACCTTTATTCCCAACTCCCAGGTCGGTCAGGTGCAGAAGTCATCTGGGGACGTTCGTGGGAGGCCAGGCTGGAGGCTGGGGATGGAGGGCGGGAGCAGGGGGAGCACTGCTGCAGGGTGTCACCAGCCACCGCCTGACGGGACCAACTGGCTGCAAACCGGAGGTGGCCCATTCCCACCTTGTGGGGGCCCGGCATCAGCAGGCCAGCAGGTGGGAGTGAGAGGAGTTCCAGCACTCCAGGGCCTTGGCGGGGTGGGGGAGCTCCAGGAGCCATGGAGGCAGGGGGGGGGGGGGGACGACACAGCAGCAGGCAGCCCACCGTCCACCCAAAGGACCCATGGCCTTGGTTTGGGACCCGAGTTCTGGACATTCCCAGCTGGTTGCTCCATGTGGGGATGTGCTGAAGAGCCACGTCCTGCAGTCAGAGGCCAGGCCAGGAGACCCTCGAGGTTGACCCAGGGAACGTCAGAGTCGTCAGGGTCAGTTCTGCCTGCCACCTGCCAGGAGCTTAGCGGAGGGAGGGGGCCCACACGCAGCTGAAGCCAAGTCTTTGCTCCACAGCAGGCTGGGCATGTCCCCTGGGACCTCCCTTGGCCTGCTGGGGACCGGCACTGCAGCAGACCCACCCAGGGGTCTATTCGTGGGGCTCCCCAAGGGAAGGACCCGGTGCAGCTCCTCCTCAGCCCCAGAGTCTTTTCAGGGGCTGGCAAGGTCAAGGCCTAGCTTCCTGTAGCTGACCTACCCCCGCCCCACGCATGGCAGGTCAACCTGGGGACAAGATAGATGCCTTTCAACACTGGCTTCAGTGAGGAGGAGCCTGTCTCGCGTGCAGTGTCCAGGTCCTCCCGCAGCCCCCCACCCCCAAGCTGGCTGTAGTCACACAGCTGTTGGAAGGGCCGACCCACCAGTTGAGCATATGGGGCCCCTGGCCCACGCTGCCACAGCTCCAGCCTTCCGAACCCAAGTCACCTGTGATGGTGGGCCCCTGCTATGATGCTTCTGCCCTGCGCTGGCAGGGGGCTGTGGGGGCGGTTCCCATGGTGAAGGATCCCCTGCCTATGAACCTCTCCAGTCCTGTCCCTTCTCATTTGCTCCTTTGGAGGTCGGGTGTGGGGGCAGCCCAGAAGGCTCCTTCACAGTGGGGGAGCTGCAGTCCAGGGGAGGGGGCAGGGAAGGCTGGGACTGGGAGGGGGGCGGTGGGCAGCCCACAGCCAGTACCTGTTCCCTACTTCCCGCTGAGCTCCCTGGCCCGGCAGGTGGCGGCCTCCACGGCACTCATGGCGGCAGCCCGAAGCCCACCCCGCTCCAGGGCGTGGAGCCCGTAGATGGTGGTGCCGCCTGGAGTGCACACGTCGGTCCGCAGCTGAGCTGGGTGCTGCCCATTCTGCTGCAACATCTTGGCTGTCCCCTGGGGAGAGGGGCCCTGGGGGTGACTCGGGGGAGGTGGGCAGCCTCTTCTCCTCTCAGCTGCATGGTGCAGCCTGCTTCAGCCTGCTCCACGCCCCACCCCCATCCCAGATCTTCATCTGGGCTTCCTGGGCCTGCTGTCCCGCCTCCTGCTGCTCCTGGGAGACAGACCAGCGCATGCCCCCTCCCATAAGCCCTCAGGGGTTGCCCTCACTCACCAGCAGGGTCTGAGCGGCGATGCGGTGGGCCAGGCCACCCGGCATGCCCATCTTGATGGCACCCTCGGCCAGGGCCTCAGAGAAGGCACACACCTGGAAGCGGGAGGGTTGGGGGGTAGAGGGACACTGTCAAAGCCCACACTCTCCCACACGTAGCTCCCAGTCTGGAGAAAGCTCAGAACCTTCAGGAACAGAGCCCAGAGCACCGGCCACCAGTGCAGGAATCTGGCCTGAGGCTTGAGCCCAGGGGTCTGACTGGACAAAGGCCCAGGAAGGCAATGACAAAGCGCAGAGTCGAGCTCACAGGCAGCCCAAGAACCAAGTCATTGAATCCCAAAGGCCAGGGTCATTGCAGGGACTCGAAGTCTCCCCTTTGCCAAGGGCTGGCCTGGGGGATCGGGGACGAGGCAATACTTACGTAAGCGACACCGCTGCCACTGAGGCCAGTGTGGATGTCCACATGGGCCTCAGGCACCTCCTCGCACTGCCCGCAGGCCTCCAGCAGGGCCCGCAGGAGCTTGGCCTCGCTGCTTCCGGCGTGGCGGCCCCGCGCCATCACGATGGCCCCTTCCTGAACCATGCAGGGCAGGTTGGGTGAGACCCGCAACACCTGAGCCCTCGGGGGCAGCAGCTGGTCAGAGAGAAGCCGGAGTCAGGGATCATGTGGGATTGGCCCTGCAAGGCAGGCTCGTGCCTCAGCCAGCTGTGGGCTCCCTCCCCTGCGTCCTGGGTGGGATGCCAGCAGGAACCTAAGTCCTAGCCCCCTTGGCCACCTGGCCATCTCTTCAGGCTGGGGTTGGTCTGAGAGGCTGTCAGTCGCAGTTGTCACCCATGCCTCCTTCCTAAAGGGCTGAACCCAGGCTGCCACCAGTCTGGGACGGCAAAGGGAGGGAAGTTCAGACCAGCAGAACGGACTCTGGGTCAGACCCTTAGCTCCCACATAGCCTCCCCCAGCCCACCCCGGGCCACTCACCTCTTCCAAGGTGCTCAGAGAGACCCCAGCAGCCACAGACACCAAGATGTGCTCAGCTGTTACCAGAGGGGCCACCTCTGCCAGGACAGTGGGCAGGACATGGGGCTTGGTAGCAAAGAAGACCAGCAAGCAGTTCTGCAGAACCTCCTGGTTGGAGTGGGTGGTCCGGCAGCCCAGAGCCTGCAGTGGGGACAGTGGGATCGGGGCTGGACACTCCCAGACCATGGCTCTACCTGCTGGAGGCCACCCTGCATCCCCAGGGGATCCCACGGGTCTCCCCCATTGCAAGTGCTGGCACCACCCACACACCCAATGGCCAAGACTCACCCAGACCATCCATTCTCGCTCAGGACCAACCCTGCACCTCACAGGACCCCTGATGTCAGCATTTCTTCACGCCCACTGACCCCAGAGAGTGCCCACAACCATCTCTGCCCCCTGCAACACACATGTACATGAGCACACACACCCTTCACTCTGTCCTAGCCCTCTGCAACCTTGACTTTTCTGCTGGTCTTTGGCCTCCCCTTCCCCAGTCCAGCCCAGCATGTCTCAGAGGGACAGGGGCCAAGAGCCACCATGAGCCCCCCAGGAAAGCCTCAACTCAGAAGAGCTGGGGCCCAGCTCACCTGGAAGTGGCAGAGATTCCTGTCGGTTGGTGCACTGGCCAGTATGTGCCGAGCTTCTACTTTCCCTGGAGAGGCAAAAGCAGAAGGATCAGTGCGGAGGTGGGGTGGAAGGAAGAGCGGGCACCAGCCTGGCCTGTCCCTTACTGAAGGGCATGTCATGCTCAGCCATCCGGGCCATCCTGGCCCATAGCTGGCCGGACACTCTGTGAGAACCCAAGTGCCTGGCAGGGGCGTTCCAAGCACCCAGAACCAGACACAGCTCCATTCTATTCTGCTTGTCAGCTGTCACCACCTGCCTGCCCTGCTGAATCCACAGGCGGGCTAGACGCAGGGCCCAGGAGCTTGCCTAGTTTCATGAGGACACAGTGTTCAGGGATGAGAAGGCTGGGGTGGACGAGTGGGCACGGTGGAGAGGGGGACACCATAGGGCCTGGGCTTCCCTGGGTGCTGGGGGTGTGTCTGTGCTGGGATGTCCAAGCAGAGGCTACGAGCCCCCCTGGTAGAAGTCACCTGCATTTGTGGTGTACAGGGCTGGGGAGATTAAGCTTCTGTGCGGTCTACTAGGAAGGCAGAAGCGCATCCCACAACTGGAACACAGAGCCGATTAGTCATGATGATGACACCCCCACACGTGCCTACACGCACCAGTCCTGTGTTCCACACGAAACCCGAACAGCCCTGGGAGGAAAGCCATACAGCCAGATTTTACAGATGAACACCTGAGACACACTCAACTATTTTCTGATGATTCCGACCCTTCCGAACCTTGACTGTGGCTGAAGGCGGAAAGCCAGCCCATAACTTGCACGTAAAGCTTTCCAAATCCCACGGAGCAAGACTCGGACAGCCCTGGGGTCCTCCACCCGGGAGGTTTTGCCCCTCAACCCCAGGGGACTTGTGGTGACCTCTGGGGACAGTGTCGGCTGTCGTAATTGCGGGGATGCTACTCGCATCAGGTGGGGCGAGACCAGGAAAGCGGCTACACAGCCAACGATGTGAAGGATGGAGAATGATGTCCCCCAGACGGCCACGTGCCCACGTGGAGGACACCTGCGGGCTGCGGCGCAGTGGGGCGGGCGCACAAACCGGAGACAGAGCCGCCGTCTCAAAGGTCAACCCCGGACCCGGGCAGCAAGCGGAACCGAAGTCCGCGGAGGCCCCAGCTCTGCGGCGCTGCTGCCCGAGGGCCACGCCGGAGCCAAATACGGAGCTCCCGGCTCCCAGCGGGCAGCGCGGCGCTGCCGCGGACGACGGCTCTTCCCCTGGGCAGGCAGAAGCGCATCCCCGCGCACGCTCTCGGGCAGCCCCACACGCCGGGCTCGTCCGTCTCCCCTCGGGCCGCGCACACTTCCCGCTCCCTAACCCTAACCGCGGGCACCGGACGCTCCACGCCCCCTCGCACCCGCGGCCGCCGTGCTGAGGAAGCAGAGTCCGCAGGGGCAGCGTCCGCGGTCCGCCCCGGCCCGCCCCGGCCCCGCTGCACCGGGCGGCCCCCGCGGAGGGCCGGCCTGCGGCCCTGCGGGATGCATCCCCCGGGCCGGTGAGCCCTTCCTCGCACGCCGGGCGCCCGCTGGCTCGACCCGGGACCCACGCTCCCCACGCCCGCGGCGCCCCACCTGCTCGGATGAAGCCCTGCGCGATGGCCTCCGCCATACGTCCGGCGCCGACAAAGCCCACGCGGAGCGGGTCGGTCCCCGACTCTGCCCCCGCCGCCGCCATGTTGCCACGGCCCGACCGGACCTTGCCCCGCCCCACGCCCTCGGCCCCGCCAATGGGCTACGCCACCTCGCCCCTGTCCTCGTCGATTGGCTCCCGGGACTTTACGCTCCGCCCACCCCCTTCCGGGCTCCGCGCTCTCTCAGAAGCGAGTCCCTGCCCCGCTGCTCATTGGTCGGAGAGAGAGCGCGAGGCGCGGCGGGGCGGGGCGAGCGGCGGCGGGGCGGGGCACCCAGCGGTCCGCGAGGTGCTGCGCCGCCGGCGGAAGCGTGGGGCGCTTGCGCAGGGCGGGGCCGGCGGTGGAGGCTCGGGGTGCGCGGTGTGGACCGCTTGAGAGGCCCCATTCAAAGGCGAACGGTCGGAAAGGGTGGGGGTTCCTCTGACTCTGTCCCGGAGCGTGCCTGCTGGGTGTCCCTCGCGGGAACGCTGCAGAGGCCGGGAGAGCTCTGGCGGGGGCGGCTGGGCAGCTTAGCTTCCAGGAGGAAGCGTTCGCCCTGGTTCTGATGAAAGACCGGGGCAGGCAAGGCCCGGACCCCGGACCCCACCATCGGGACACGTCAGGACCAGGGGAGCGGAGCCCTGCCAGCCTTCGGCCGGTTTCGCTGCGTGGGAGCCACGTCCTCAGGGCGCCCTGGGCCTCTGGAGCCGGGGAGTGGACTCAGGTGCGGAGGGCAGGGCTGCCCGGTCGGGGCTTGTGGTCAGGCCCTCTCCAAGCCGCAGCGGGCCCAGATGCCAGCATAAGGCGGGCGCTGCTAGGGGAATGTGAGCCGCGGCCTGTGGCTGAACGGGGTTAAGAAGCTCCAACAACCAGCTTGGATCCCGGTTTTCCGGGGCCTCCCAGGCTGCTGCAAGAAGGCAGGAGAGGCCTGGGTCCCCAGCGGAGACCGGCCCATCTTGCTGGTCCAAGGGAGTGGGTGGGGGGCGATGGAGTGCTTGGCGGCGGCAAGCGGCCGCGTTAGAAACTGACGGGAGGGTGGGGTGGAGTACTTTAACTTTTAATTGACCCGGGAAAATAAGGCTTGAAAATCTAAGATGTAGGTTTCTTTAAAGATTGCATTTAGGGGCGCCTGGGTGACTCAGTGGGTTAAAGCCCCTGCCTTCGGCTCAGGTCATGATCTCAGGGTCCTGGAATCCAGCCCTGCATGGGGCTCTCTGCTCAGTGGGGAGCCTGCCTCCCCCCCCCTCTCTGCCTACTTGTGATCTCTGTCAAATAAATAAATAAAATATTTAAAAAAATAAAGATTGCTTTAAAAATGTTTTGTTATTCTAAACTCTACTTTGACACATTCTAAGCGCTTCAACATTAAAACCCCCTCATTCATTCAGCACTACCCCCACAGTGTGTGGGCCCTGCCCTGGGCGAGTAAGGAAGGCCACTGAGCCATCCAGGATGGCAACCGCACTTCCAGGACTGGCCTTCCAGCCGGGGGCCCCGCCCTTCTGCAGTAAACACACTGGCACTCACACGGGTAGAGGTAGAGAGTGGCTCGTCAGGATGCACAGCTGCTATCGGTGTCCTGCCAGGTGTGTCCCGGCCTCCCTCCGAACGTTCTCACATGGCTGGCACAAGCTCCAACTCCGGCAGCACCCCCTCCCTGAACCCAGACGAGAGCAGAGCCTTCATTCACAGAGGGCTGGAGCCCGGGGAACACATAGTGAAGGCTGGCGCAGGTCCTGGAGCTCCAAGTCCTGGCAGGAGGGAGAGGCTCCCGGGCATTCCCAGAGAAGCACACAAGAATCCTGCAGCGGAGTGGGCGCTCAGAGGCCAAAAAGGTGGGGGAGGTAGTGACATGAAGGCCCTGGGCCAGCCCCAGGGGAACGCTGGGGGATCAACACTGCAGCTTGCTGGGGAAGGGGGTGGAGACAAATCCCAAGAGAGGCCAACTGGGCACAGGGACAGATGTCGAAGTCGTGCCTGGCACAGGGGAGACCACCCATGCTGCTCGACAGAGGAAAGAACTATCATGATGCCAGGCACTTCTGGGGTCCGAAGAAGTCTGGGAGCCACCAGCATGAGGACAACAGAGGGTGACCCAGGAGCAAGGGCAGGCCTGGAGCCAAGGAAGGTATCAGGATTTTGGAGTTGGGCACTCCTGGCTCCACAACCCAGCACTGACTGGCTGCCCTGGGGACTTGGCCGGATTCCTGCTGAGACCAGGAAGGTCTGTGCAGCTCACCCCTACCCACCAGGCCCAGCAGGCCTCCTTTGTGATACCCACTACTGTCCAGGGGAGAAGGGCAGGCCGGGACCCATCACAAGCTGCCATCTGAGGGCTACACAGAGGAGGGCCCAGGCCCAGTTCAGCTCTCTCCTGGAGTCTGCTCACCACCTTCCCCTTGGATCCAAACACATGCCTACTCAGCCTGTCCAAATCTAGTACCAGCTTTGTCCCGCAAATCCCAGCGATGACAGGTAGGCCCAGGGAGTTCAGGTCACCCAGGCCCGCACATGACATCCCGCGGAAAGACAGCTGTGGCCACAGCGCCCGTTGGGACTGCTACAGGTACCCTGCCCTGCATCCCCACCAGCTGAACGGCCACCACCTCCCCCCTGCAGCCGGCCTGCTTCTCACCTGCACACCTGCTTTGCCAGCCGCTGCTGCCCTACTACTCCGGGGACAGTCAGCCGCCCTGGCCCAGCAGGCTGAGCCATCAGCAGATGAATAGTTAGCTTGGGGTAGTCTGGCTCAGGGAGACTGTGCCTGTGGGGGAGGGTGTGGCATAGAGCTGCTGGGGCCAGGCCTGGGAAAATGGACTTTATTACCTCCCAGGGAGTGGGAGAGCAGGATTAGGAGGGGACATACTCAGGACCCCAGGACTGGTGTCATGGAGCAAGGTGCCGGGCCTGGCCAGGCCTTGGTTTCCCTGAGGACAGACATGAATGGCAGCCCCACTGCACAGCTGCCCAGAGCCGCCTGGGCAGAGGATTAGAATTTGGGCCCAGATTGCCAGGCAGTGCCCTCCACTCCTGCAGGGTCTGAGGCTGCTGTCTCCGAGACCTCGGCGGCAACCGGTGCCTACCCGAAGGGCGCGCTTCACTTCCGGGCCTGCTCATAGTTCTGGGTGAACCAGGCACAGGTCTCCTTCACTGCTGCAGAGGTGGGCAGGCAACAGGTGGTGGCAGGTGAGGGCTGGGGCTGCACTGATCTCCGCTGGAGGACAGGGGGAGACCAGAGGCCCCAGTGATACAGGCAGTTACCCCTTTTGTGTCCTGCTTCCCTGACAAGGGTTGGACACCAGACCCTGAGGGGTTCTGCAGCTTGAAGTAGGGAAGCCCAAGCCAGGAAGGATGGGATAGGAGGTCCTGAGGGATGGGGTGGGAGAGCCATGGGAGGACCAGGGGGCTCACCCTGCTTGAAGGGTGTAAACCGGAAGTTGGGCAGGTAGGTCCGAAGCTTGCCATTACTGGCTGTCTTCTTAAACTGCCCATCCGATTTGGTGGTGTCAAACTAGGTGCCTGGTCAAGGCCACAACAGAAGGGGTGACCCTCGCCTCAGCCTGCCCTTGAAACTCTTCTGCCTTTCCCAGGGGGAGCCTTGGGGACAGAGCACCACCCCTCCTCTCCAGCTGCCAGGGGGAGATCCATCTTGGGTGCATCAGAGCCAAAGGATACGGTGACCTCCCCATGGAAGTCCATGGCCTCCACCACAGCTTCGGCTGCCTCCTGGATGGAGACCTCATCCTCCTCGCCCACTGCGCGGGAGCGGGGGAGGGCGGGCCGGGAGCCAACAGCCAGGTCAGGCCTCCTCTGCCTGGCCTCGCTGTTACCCAGTCCCCCACGATACTCATTCCCAACCCTAGCTGCTCTCAGGACGGACACGGGTTCTGCCCTGCAGCAGTGGCACCAAGGGGGACCCACCTGACAGGATGATGGGCTCCACCTCATTGTACTCCCGCAGGACCCAGATAAAGAGCCGGGCCAGGTCCTAGAAGTCACACAGGGTCAAAGGCCACAAATTACAGCCACATGGGCCCAAAGGCCACCCCTCCTAGGTGCTCTACTCAGTGAGGGCACAGCCCGGGCTCCACTACGGCCAGAAGTCTCTCCCTTTGGGTGGCTCTCAGCCAGCTCCCCCCAACAAAGAGTCACATCTCTCACTGAGCTCAGTGCTGCACCTGGCGACACCCAGAGGGCCAGGTGCCTATAGGGACCCAGGGAGGACCTGTGACTGCTCAGCCTGGACCCCCACTCCTTTCCCAGGCTCCCTCATGCTATGGCCTTCCCCAGCCAGCATGGCCAGCCAGGAGACACTTGGGAGGAGAGCTAGACGCCGTCCCACACCAACCCGTGAGTAGATGAACTGCCTCCGTGGCCTCCCGGTGCCCCAGACGGTCAGGGCGGAGCCGCTGCCTGCAGATTCAGGGAGGGGGCAGGTGTTGGGGGGCTCTGCCAGCCACCATGCCTCCTCCCAGCTGAGGCCCTGGGGCCCCACAAGTAGGCACTCACTCTTGGCCAGGTGCACCTTGTGGATGAGGCCGGGCAGCACGTGGCCGTCCTCGATGTTGAAGTTGTCGTGGGGCCCGAAGACATTAGTGGGGATGACAGCAGTGAAAGTGCAGCCATGCTGCTGGAAGTAGGCCCTGCGAAGTCCCAGCGTCTCCTCCGGCCCTTGCCCTGGGACCGTGGACCCACCGCACCCTCCCTGGCCTCATGGATGGAGAAACCCAAGACCCACGAAGAGGGCTGTAAAGGGTGGGAGCCCTGCCCGGGGAACCCACGCGGCCCTCCTCCCTTTTCCTGTCGGGTCTCAGCTGGGCACGCGGGTGGAGGACCTGTTCTGCACGTCGATCATCCTCTTAGCGTAGGAGTAGCCGAAATTGCTGCTGTGCGGCGGCCCATTGTGGATCTAGGGGAGCAGGGGAGGCCTTTGCTTTCCTGGCCCCGCCCCGCTGGCCCCGCCCCCGCTGGCCCCGCCCCTCACCATGGTCTCATCGATCGGATAGGTGGTCTTGTCCGGGAAGATACAGGTAGACAGGCAGGAGACCACCTTACGCACGCCCACCTCGAAGGCCGAGTGCAGGACGTTGTCGTTGATGTGCACGTTTTTCCTCTGACATGGGGGGCAGGGTGGGCAGGGCAGATTCAAGCCCCTCCAGGCAGGACTCCAGCCCTTCCCTGCCCCTCGGGGACAGAAGCTGGACATCTGCATCTCCGGCCCCTCCCGCGAGGCAGCACCTGAGCCAGCTCACCCTAACCGCTTCCTGGGACAAGCCAAAACCTCCCAGCATAGACCTTCCAGAAACCGCGGCCCCTCCAAACCTGTTACATCCTCCCCATCCCTACCCCAGCCCTGCTCTGAGAGGGGGCCAGAGGACAGGACCTCACCCCCTAGCTCTCGGTTGGACGTCGCCCACACAGCTGCTGAGTGCAGGCCCACTCTGGCCCAGGGGCAGGGGTGGGGAGAAGGGGCCCCTCTATTCCCTTACCCCAGAGGAGCCTACCCAACCACACCACCCAGTAGCAGAGAAGCCTTGGCCAGCCCCACTCCCCACCCCCATCCCCCCTTTCCCTGGATCCTGGGAGGAAACTGGGCATTTGTACCACTTTTAGGAGAGGGAGAGATGGCACCCAGGCAGGCTTCTGGGAAGAGCGCTACCGAGACAGGGAGATCTCTGGTGTGACAGGGGCCTTGGGCAGAACCTGACCTGAGCCTCTGCCATCGCTGTGCCTGATGCAGGGCTGAATCACACCGAGACCAGATGCCCAGATATAGCAGGGTCAAGCCTCAGGGGGACAGCCTGGCAGGAGCAGGGCTGTAGGCAGAGAACCCTGCTCTCCTCCTGCCCCTTCCACCACACCTCACGCCCCCAGGCCAGATGCCTCAGACCCAGAGCCCAGCTCACATCTCTGCACCCCAGAATGCTTGGCAGGCCTGGTTCAGTGCAGATGGACCAGAGAAGTCCGGGAGCAGGAGGGTCTAGAGGCCCAGAGGGCTCAGGGGTAGAAACCAACCCTACCAGGGTTCAAGAAGCAAATACTGGTTTCTCTCGGTTCCCCCAACCCCCCAGTCAGCTCCATGACTTCTCCTACTGGGCCCGCAGGCCCACCAGCTTGCCCATCTACCTGCCAAGCAAATGTGGATCACTGGGGACTCCGCAGGGACTGCCCCCACCCAGTTGGGCCAAGGTTGACCCTCAGGGACTTCCTGGGGCCAAAACATAAGCATGGGAAGCCAACCAAGATGTCCCCAGCGCTGCACAGGGCCCTCACACTTACCCAGAAGTCCAGGTTGTATTTGATATTCCGGAACAGGCCCCCCACCATTGCCGCAAGGTGGATGACATGTGTGGGCCGGACCTTTTCAAACAGGGCTCGGGTCTGTGCAGCGTCCCTGGGAGAAGCCAGGCCATCAGAAGCCCCCTGGAGGCCTGAGGGAAGGAACTAGCACCCTGGGGTTGGGGTACTGGAGGCCGGGGGCAGGGCTGATGGCAGGAGGTGCTGCCAAAAAGGAAAGTGGCCAGTTCAGGCACTGGCTGTTATGAGGGCGTGAGCTTCCAGGAATAGATTTGAGGATGTTTGCCGAGAAGCAGAGCTGCACACACCCAAGCCAGTCCAGCCACCTGGCAGGAAGGACTCAGACATGAGGCTACCAGGCTCAGGGACAGGGCTGGCCTGGAGCTCTGGGTCTGAAGGGTTTGCTCCAGGGATGGGTCCGCTCACGTGAGATCCGCGTCCTTGGAGGAGACGAACACCCAGTCCTCTCCAGGCAGTCCAGCTCCACCCGCTACCGCCTCGTGGATGGCTCTGCCCACCAGCCCAGATCCCCCTGTCACTAGGACTCGGACTGACCCTCCAGGCTCACTCATCTTGGCTGCACCTGTGGGGGCAAATGGTGGGAGGCAGACGGAACCCCACTCCCTGGAGATGCCCCTGCTTGGGGTCACTCCTCTTAGCACTGGATCCCACAGCAATCATCCACCGGCTAGCCCAGGCTTCCCTGTGGCGAGTGGAACAGGATGAGAACCACCCCCCCACGACCACAGGGAGAAGAGAGAGCCTGCTGGGGACCACAGAGACCCAGATGGCCTGAGTCTTCCCCTCCCAGGCCCATTCCCTAGGGAGCCCTAGATCTGCACAGGGGCCTTGGGGCTGCCACCCAATCAAGAGAGCCTGGCCCCAGACTGCGCCCCGCAGGCCCAACCCAAGACCCACACTGGGCCAAGAAAGAGGACAGTCAGCAGACCTCGAGCTGACAAGTGGTTAGGCAGCTGATCTTGGGGTTGGGGGCTCCTGGCCCATATCATGAAGGTTACTCCCAGGCAAAGCTCACATGCCACAGGCAAGGCAGGGGCGGCGCCCTGTTTGTGGTTTGATGCCCACCCTCGCGGCCAGCTGGTCCAGGAGAGCCTTTGCCAGCCTAGTTCCTCCTGGGCAAGTGGCGGTTCCGGCTCAGAACCGGACAGGCCTCAGGGCACCACCACCCTCGAGGACTCTATCCTCGGGCCAGGAAATCTGCTCGCGTCCCTGCTGGATGGCTCTGACCCGGCTGCAGGGCCCCATGGCCAGCATCGCCCGGAGGGGACACTGCCCCGACTTCGGCGGCTCCTGACCGCGCGGGCAGTCCAGCAGCAGGCCGGCGAGCGGGTGAGGGCTCCTCCCACGCCACTCCCATGCCCCCGGGTCCCCCTCCACGCCCTCGGAGTCCCGACACCCCTCAGGACTCCCCGGCTGTCACGAACAGCCAGGGCCCGGGCTCCTGCTCGCCGCGCCGGGTTTCCCGCGGGGACTCTCGGCGCCCCGCACCGACTCACCTGCGACCTGCCCCACTTGCCCGTCGCCTGGAGAGCAGCTTCCGGCAGGGGCTTGAGTCTCCAGCCTCGCGCGGCTGCCAGGTGGAGGAGCGGGACCGGGAGGGAACAGACCGGCCGGCCCTCGGCACTCTGGGAAATGCAGTCCTCGGAGACGCCCCGGGCGCTGCTGGGAAGTGGAGTCCGGGAACGCGCAGCAGTCTGGGAAATGTAGTTCTCGCGGCTCCGCCTGGGCTGGGCGGGTCCCGCCGCGGCTGCCTCCGGATGCTGGGCGGAGACCCCATTCTCCCAGCCCCCGAGGGTGGGGGACGCTGAGCCTCCGCAGCCTCAGGACCCGGGAGCGGCAGGCGCTGGTCCGCGGCTTCAGGGACAGCGGCCGTCCGTGGGCCGGCCTCAGGGGCTGAGGTGCCAGCTGCCGGATCCGAAGGGATGACGGCGGCCAGGGCACGGTCAGGACGGGTCCTTCGGGCCCCCGGGTGACAAGCCCTGCCCTGTCCCTCGCCCTCCCCCCCGCCACTGTGACGGGTCAGCCGGGTCCGTAGGGTCCACAGTGATTGGTCTGCCCTGGACCCGCGCGCCTTCCCTGTAAATGCAAGCAGTTCCCCGCAACCGGCCTTGCTCACGCAGGCGAGCCGAGCACTGTGCTGTGCGGACACGCCCCGCAGGAAGGCACACCCGCAGGAAGGCACACCCCGCAGGAAGGTACACCCCGCAGGAAAGCACACCCGCAGGAAGGCACA
>RCUC01045943.1:0-11651 GCA_003697995.1 Taxidea taxus jeffersonii | reverse complement strand
TATGCAGAAGTACAGAGAACTGAGAATGTCTAACATTGAAATCTAATTTGAGGTGGCCAGGATGGAGATGCATTATGGAAAGTCATAGCATAGGAGAATAGGAACATACACTAGAGTCAGATCATGAAGGCCTGCCGTGCCAGGTAGTTCGAATTCCCCTCTTGAGTAAGAATAATAACCACTGGCTTTCTTTAAGGATGGTAGATGGATAACCAAATTTTATCTTTGAAAGACAACTCTGGCTAACACAGGGAAGTGATCCTGAAGATCAAGGAAGGAAAGCAGCATTTATTGAGTGGTGACTAAGTGCCAGGAAATTCACTAGGACTTTCATAAATATGATTGAGGTTTTCTTCATTTAATCCTTACAAAACCACAAGAGATAATCATTAGTATGCTCATTTAGCAAATTAAAAATCTGATGCCTGACAATGGGAGTAGAAAATGATTAAAAACTGAGAAACTATGTAAGATTCTAGGGGAGACCAAAGTGGGTCAATGCTAGAACAATGACAATGGGGAGGGCAGGGGGGAGGGAGTGAGGAGGAGAAAATACACCCTACTGGACAAGTACTTGGGAAACACAGTTAATAGAATGGTCACTGGTAGAATGTAGAGATGAGGAAGAGGACTAGTTAATGGAGAATTTAATTCTAGAGAGTTGGAAAGCCTGGAACTTATGTAGCTACTTTCTTCAAATGGTCCTCAAGTCTTTCACATTTCTTCTCATACCTTTACCTTAAAATCCATACAAGTAGAGAAAAATTTCCCTCAAGATGTAAAACAGAGTTGTAGAGCCTTGTGACTTTAGCATGCTTTCCTGGGAGTTAGCTACTGTTTGTGCCAAGGAAGATCCCAGGTAACCAGTTTTAAAGACAATTTTATATCTTGTAACTTTATTGTATAATAAGAATTTCTACTGGTAAAGTATTCAGAGGAATTTGGAGGCAAACAAATATATAAGTGCAAAGAATTCTATCAGATGGGAGACACCACCCAGACTCTTGGCAAGCCAAAATTCACTTGGAAGCAATTAGTGGCTCAAGAGACTGATATCATAGAGGATCAAAGTGTTCACTGGGAAGTGATTTGGGAAGTAGAGGGGCCACCAGTGACTTCACAGCAAACCACACAGTGATTGCAAAACTCAGTGCATTTTGCAATGTAATACACAGCAAAGGAAGGATTCCAACTCCAAAGAAATCCTTCTGACATCCAAGAGGCCTCTTGTTTATGCTTTCAAGGACTGCTAATATCACATATTCTCCTTCCTCTCCCAGACTTCATTTTTGGTGGTCTACTCTTAATTTTGCGAGTTTCCTTAACAACTAAAATGATTGGCAAATTTAGTCAGGCACTTACTTAACTTTTTGTTTTATGAGGGAATCAAGAGTATACGAGAGAGATTAAGGTTGAAGAGATAAAGAAAAAATTTGATATACCTTCTTGACCCTTCTGTTATAGTTCTGACCACTTCCTCTGATCAAAGTGATGAAAGAGGAAATAAAAACAGAGGGCATGAGTGACACAGGAAATTAGAAGGGGAAGAGAGTGGAAAACCCCCTTTCTTCCTTGCAAGTCTAAGGACTCTTCATTAATATTATTGCATTGAAGCTTACTTTATAATTTTATAGTACTTTTCCTTAAAAAAGATTTTATTTATTTATGTGAGAGAGAGTTTGAGAGAGAAAGAGAGAGCATGACCAGGGCAGGGGGAGGAGCAGAGCAGAGAGAGAAGCAGGCTCCTCACTGAGCAGGGAGCCTGACACTAGGCTCAAACCCAGGCCCTGAAATCATGACCTGAGCTGAATGCAGATGTTTAACCAACTAAGTCACCCAGGCACCCCTTAATTTTATACTTCTTATCAAATTTGTAGCTATACTTTGTATAACTATTGTCACCACTCATGATCCCTGAAATGCTCAGTAGCCACTAAAATAATAGTGTCCAGGAAACTACAGTGAGTGATGCGCATGTGTGTGTGTATGTGTGTTTGTGTGCGTGTGTCCATCTTCACGTACGTGTGTGAGAAAAACAATGACTGCCAAGGTGAGAAGATACCCCTAAAGTTCTCCCATAGAGACCTAGACCTTCATCTAAGAAGGAAGATAAGATTTATAGATTTTAAATGTGGTACTCAGGAAGAGAACCAGATCAATAAGCCAATGGAATTATAATTAAAGTAAATCTATCTCTATTTCCAGATGACTCTATCTATCTATCATCTATCTATCTATCTATCTATCTATCATCTATCTATATCTATTACATAGATAAATCTATAGAAATAGAAGGTGTATCAGTGGCTACCAGGAATCTAGAGGAGGGAGTAATGGTGCTTAACTGCTTAATGGGTAAGGGGGTTTATTATGGAGTGATGAAAATGTTTTGGAACCAGACAGATGTGGTGGTCGCAGCACATGTTGAAAGTACTAAATGTCACCGAATTATTTCACTTTAAAGTGATTAAATTTATGTTATAAGAATTAAACATTAATAAAAATAATTTTTAAAATGGTTTTTAGCATTGTTTTAAGGATTCATATGATAATTACATATAGTTAACAATTAAAAATATAAGTATATTGAGTCCCAGGGGATAGGTACAGTTATGCCACTAAGATTGACCATTTCATTATGCAGAAAAAAACAAATATATACTGAGTCCTATTATTTTACCAACACAGTAGAAAGGCCACTCTTCTTCTAGGAATGGCCATTAACTTCACAATATTGACATGGTTGTAATGAAGACAGTGGGTTACAAGAGCCTAGCCCCTATCCACAGTTGATTTGTTTAGGAGCGGGACTTATTCCAAAATGAGCCATTTAATCCCCTTCAATTAAATTTTGGAATTAAGCTCCATATATCTTAGATTGTAAAATATAAAATGTAAGATTGGAAACCACTGGGTCAGCTATGTGTTCCACTATGTAGACCAGAGAAGTAGAGGAAGGAAGTTTGAAGAGAGAGAGAAAAAAAAATGAGACAAACAAAAAAAGAGAGGGAAGAGGAGAGAAAGAGGGTCTTTTCAACATCCCTCTATTTCCAGATACATCTGAGATTGAATTCCATAATCCCTCTGTATCCTTTTATATGTAGTCCTTTTAACTTAAATTTGTAGGTTTCCTGTCTCTTGAAATTAAATGAATGATAACTATTGCACAGTGAGGAAATGGATACTGCTTTATAGACACAAAAATCTTAATACTTTTGTGTGTTTTAAAGGCAATAATGTGGAGAAAATTTTCTTTAAAAGACATTTAATTTATATAGCATTTAGAGTTTCTAAAAAATTCTTAATACAGTATCTAATTTCATACTAATACTACCCTGGAAATAAATGTTAATATCACCCCTGCTTTAGGGATTGGAGGGCTGAGACCCAGAAAGGTCAAATGGCTTGCCCAATTAACAGCAGAACAGGAACCAAGACTAATTTATTCCACTAAAAGCAAGAATCTTTCCTGAGCAGTCATTCTGTGAGTGTCTTGTATTGGCAGCTAGAGCAGGAAAGCAGCATGGGATGCTCCCCATCTAGACTTTCCTCAGATTGGACTTACTATCCCATGGACCATAATCTTCTCTCTACTTTGTGGGTCCAAGTAGAGTGAGCCACGCTTCCTGGTCCAGTGTTGGTACCTCCAGTTCTTACAGGGCTTACCCCAGGGCTCTCTGGTTGCTCTGAATGACTCTTAGGTCAGCTGGCTGACTACTCCCTGGAATCCAAAAGATTCCATCCATGTATATTTAACATTTCTCCTGTGGCCATTCTCCCTGACAGCAACGTAGATCATCAAAGAAGGGATTTTAAGAAGGCAACTTTCCTTGTTGAGGTAGCTCTGCCAGGGTTTTTGTGTTCTCTAACCAAAAAGCTACTTTCAGAATTTGTTTATAAGCCTCACTGCAAAAACTAACCTGGACTCCACGGTATCAAGCCTGGAACAGGCTTTCAGCAGGTTTCTGGTATGAGCAGTAGAATAGGACAAGAGATTCCAGATCATAATTCAGAGGAGGTGGGGAGCTGGAATAGTGCTTAGACATAATTCTTGTTCTGTGTACTTTCTTTGGTAGGCTCACAGCAATTCAGATGATATGGAGCTCTTCAGTGTCAGGGACCCCATATCTGCCTACTCTGTCTTCAACATTGTTGGCCATGATTTTCGTCTTCTGGCTCAAGATGGCTGCTCAAGTACAAGCATTATTTTTTCATTCCTGGCAGAAGGAAGGAAGAAGAGGGTACACCTTTAAAAACATTTCCTAAAAGTTGTAGACTCATTTCCATTTACAGAATATGCACCAAAGTGTAGGCATAAGCATGTAATCATAGCTGCAAAGAGGCTAAAAAAGGCAGCCTTTACTCTGAGTAGACATGTGCCCAGCTAAAATTCAGAAGTTGCATTAATAAGGAACAAAAAGATATTGGGAGACACATAGCAAACTCTACCACAAGTGTGGAAGCTGCTGATGAAGCCATTAAGTGGCTGTGCACGTGTGGCTCTTCTGAAAATGCCAAGGTAGAAAGTTCTGTTTCTTCAGACCAAACATATTCATCTTTTCTAAAGATGCATCCTGGTATACCAGTACCCTGGGAAAGATAGGAAAAGAGATGTCTGCAGAGCAATAGAGGACTCAAGATATAGCAATTAAGAATAAAAACAACATTGTTATAATAATTATGATAATGATGCCTCACATTTGCATAATGCTTCAGATTTCTAATATTTAACATATTCTAATTGAACCCCAAACTATGTTAAGAAGAATTTTTAGTAATAACCCAGTTTTATAGAGGAGAAAATGGAGAACAGGGGAGGTTAATTGCTTGTGTAAAGTTTATTAAGCAGCAAATAAATCCTACTCCAGGGCGGGAACACTGTCATCAGCCCTGGTTCTTGAGTTCTTTGTGGACTGCAATGGTAACATAAATGTGTAATCCCAGCTTGTGCCTATTCCTTCCTTCATTCCTCAGTACACATTTACAGAGCAGCCCAAAGAATATAAAGGGAACAAAATAGTCCTTGCATTCAAAGACTTGAGAATCTACTAGCAAAAGTGGCAAGTTATGCATAATATTTATATAGATTATATACTTACATTTTACATACGATACATAATTTTCTATTACGTATTCTATGTTTGTATGTCATAGTTTATATATTAAGGTATATACCATATGCATGATTGTATATACACATCATTTATATATATTAAAAACGCAACATATTTGTGCTTTTATTAAGGGTATAAACAAAGTTCAGCAGTGAGAAGGAGTGTCATTCCAATTTTCCTTTTAAGCTTAAGATTTTTTGTCAATAAGATTCAAAGGCGACTCTGTACCATGGAGGCTTTCCTACTGAGGCTTCCTTTCCTACAGAGGCTTCCTTTCTCTCTTGCTCTCTCTTTTAATATTTATTTATTTAAGAGAGAGGGGCAGAGGGAAAGAGAGAATCTTAAGCAGGCTCCACGCTCAGTGCCAAGTCTGACCTGGGGCTCGATCTCACAACTCCCAGATCACAAACCTGAGATCACAATCTGAGCTGAGACCAAGAGTCTGGAGCTCAACTGATATGCCACTCAGGTGCCCCAAGGCTTCCTTTCTGTCTTAAAGCTTCAAGTTATCATATTTTCCATCCCTTGCTGAAGCATTTCTCAGATGTAAGGTCTTGCAACACCCTGGTGAAGTAACTACCACTATTCCTATTTTATGGAAAGAACAAGGCCAAGATGGATAGATAACATGCTAGAATGGAAGCAAACTACACCATACCAAATTCTCCACTTGTTTTTAGTAAGATTTTTGTCAAAACTACAAGGAATCTAATAATAAAAAATGTATTTGTACATTCATTATAGTAATCACTCCTTTGTGTTCTACTAACGCAATGCCCTGAACACAGCAAATCTCTCTACTTGCCAGATACCAGGTTGAGGGCTATTTATGTATTGGAAAGTAATAATAGGCATAGTTAACATTTATTAAACACTTAGCAGAGGCCAAGCTCTTTGTTAAATATTTGCCGACTGCCTCTTTTAACCTTTAGAACTATGCCATGAGGCCAATGATGATATTCCCTCATAGAATATGAAATTACCAAGGGCCAGCCACGTGCCTATGTTCACACAAGTCATAAGAATCATAACTCTGTTGGGTCTTCAAATCTAAGTTCCTAATCACTCGCCCTACTGTGATAGCCCTGAGAGCAACTAGGCAGGAATTTACAGAGGGAAACTTGATATTGCTTAAAATTTTATTCTTTTCCCTCTGCCCCAAACAAGCAATAGTTAGCAGGGATTGGAAAACTATCTGTAAAAGTGGTGTCCATATGGCTTCTAAGAAATTTCCTCTCTGCAGTGTTATCATTCTTGTGTAAAAAAAAAGAACACATGGGCCTGGTCTGTTCTCTACCTTCCCACACAGGGCCAAGTCATCATTTTATGTCAGTACCAAGAAATGGTGGAATGGGAAGTTATAAAAAAATATCTCGACATGTCTATTTTATTTGTTCATTTTTGTGTACCTTCTGGTTTGAACTTCATTGCTGATATTAATATTTTAAAACTTTTAGTCTTTTTCTTGAGGATTTCCATCCCATGTCTGACTTTTCCTAAATTTGATTTATGGGTTTTTTTTTTTAATGCTTTGAATAAGTTTCTTCAAGTATTTTAGCTAGTTTTAAAATAGAAGCCTACAGTTCTTATTTGTTTTGTGTATATAATTCTGTGGTATAATTTTATTGTCTGTATGGGTTTTGCTCTTGTTCTTCCACTTTTTTCTCATAATAATTTGGCATGGGATATGCCCTCAATATTTTGCTTAATTTTCTGCAAAATTAATTTTTATGAATTTTTAGAAGGTAGTAAGAATTTTTAGAAGGTAGTATTTTCAAATTCACCCCCTTTTTGACTCTTTCAGTTAGTGTTAAAATTAAGGCAGTTTGCCTTCTGGGATTTCATGGCTCCTTTCTCCTTCCCTACTTTTATGTGGACCATCTCTCCTTTCTCTGATTCTTCTCCAGTTCCATCTTGGTTCAACTTCTAGAAGTTTTTCTTCAGTGTGGAGCCATGTCCTGGAAAACAGTCCTAGATGGTGAGTTTTGAGAGTTCATAAGACCTAGAATGATCCAGCCCCTTAAAGCAGACATCTGCACTCAGCTACTATTGGAATGTGAGAAACCATCCAAAGTCTTAGCTGCCACATCCCAGTGGACACATAGGGGCTTTTTGGCATTTTCCTGTTCTCTGTGCTGTCACACAAGACTTTGTTTCCCTCTGCTGCTTCTCAGTAGATGGTGACACCATGCAGTCTTTAGACTATGAATTTTCCCTCACTTACTAGTATTTGGGGGTTCATAAGAATGTTTTGTCATCTGCTTTTGTTGTAAATGTTGCCCATGGGTTTTGGTTTTATTATCTTGTTGTTCCCACTCTTTTATTTGGAGATTCTAAGATATTAAAAATCTATACTGTGGTAATTACCACTTTCCAGAATCCCCTTGGCATTTAATAGTTCTCTTTTTGTTAATAATTTCTGGCTTAATCCCATTGTGATTTGAGAATGTATTCTGTATAGTTTTATTGAGTTAATGTTTGCTTGCAGAGAAACTCCATGTGAGTCTCCTTATATTTTGAAAATCTAGCCAGTGTTTGCCATATACTAACATTCAATAAATATTTGTAGAGTTATTTTTGTCTGATTTTCTTTTATTCTTCATCAAGAATCCTTTACACAGTTATTTTGTACTTGGTAGTAACATAGCCACTTTGGAGTTTGTCTTAGTCTGTTCAGACTGATAATAACAAAATACCACAGACTGGGAAGCTAATAAAAGCCAGAAATTTATTTCTCACAATTCTGGAGACTAGAAATTCAAGATCAGGGTGCCATAATGGTCAGGAGAGGCCCTCTTCTAGGTCATAGATTTCCTATTGTGTCTTCACATGGACAAAGGGACTAGGTAGCTCTCTGGTGTCTCCTTTATGAGGACATTAAACCCATTCACAAAGGTTCCACTCTCATGACATAACCACCTCCCACAGACCCACTTCCCAATACCATTACATTGAGGGGTAGGATTCCAAATGTGAGTTTTGGGGACACACAAACAGTTAGACTGTAACAGAGGAACAAAGAAATGAAAGATAGAAGTTTATCCTAAAATTATCCTTAAATCAGAAACTTTTGTGATTAAGGATATTGTTAGAGTCTCCCAGGTCAACTGAAATCATTAAACAGTTGAAATCACAGAGCTTACATAGAAGTAGATGTTGACTCAAAGATGGGTAACCGTAGTTTGGTAGTGCATTCTTGGACTACTGCATGTGGGAGACTGTCTACATATGGTGCTAGAAGAAAGAACCCATTAATTGATTCCTGGAATGTTTCCTGCCATGTGTGGGTCATGAGAGTGGCATAATCTACATATTTGTATTCTCAGATAGAAAGCTATTCACATCATATAAAGATAATGTGATTGTTTCAAAAATGAAATTGAAGATAAGCATTGAGTTGGGGGCAAGCTTGGAAATCATACATAGTTGTGCTATAGACAAAGCAGAACTTCCAGAAAATCTGGGTTCAAGTTTCTGAATTTCTACTTGTCTACCCCTCATTTAATGGGTTCTGACCACATCTCTGACACTATGCTTAGAGTTTTCATATACTCAACTTATTTACTCTTCACAGCTTTATCAGTAAGTTGTTACTCATTTCATAATCTTGGGAAATCACCTAAATTTACAGAACCTCATTTCTTCGCCTGTACAGCATGGATCACCAAAGCTATTCCATAGGGTTAACTCAAGTCTTCTATGATGTTATATGTGAGAACATAATCAGCTAAAAATGTAATATGATGTTACTATTTCCAATCCATCACATTGTGATAATTAACACACAAAACTATACGACATAGGGATTGAATTGCCTAGTAGAGAGTACAAATGTTGTACCAAAGGAAGATGTTGAAGGCTGGCATATGGAGGCAAGAAATGGATTCATACAGCACAGTGATTTTAGTCATGAAGTAAAACATGAGGAGGAGAGGGGCACCTAGGTGACCTGATTCTTGATTTCAGCTCAGGTCATGATCTTAAGTCCTGGGATGGATACTGACATCAGTCTCCATGCTCAGCGGGGTGTCTGCTTGGGATTCTCTCTCTTCCTCTCCTTCTGCCCCTCCTCACCCTGTGCATGTGTGCTCTCTCTCAAAAACAAACAAACAAACAAAAACTTGAGGAGAACAAAAAACATGAAGATTTTGTAGCAAGAATAAAAATATTTCCAGAAATACTGAGAAGTGTTACCTGTGTGAGATGAAATAGTAGGCACTAAAAATAACATATAACAGAATATAATGAATATTTGTTTACACTTAAGATA
Source organism: Taxidea taxus jeffersonii (assembly GCA_003697995.1). Taxonomy (NCBI): domain Eukaryota; kingdom Metazoa; phylum Chordata; class Mammalia; order Carnivora; family Mustelidae; genus Taxidea; species Taxidea taxus. The sequence goes on along the minus strand of RCUC01045943.1, from coordinate 2,267 downwards.
TGTCTGATTTTCATTGTTGTCTTTTCTCTGGGCACCACACTATTTGTCTATAAGCTTTCTGAGGACAGGGACAAGCCCTTTTCCACTACTATAACCCTTCACATGCCCTGAAATAACATAGTAAATGGAGTAAGAGATAGGAGTTGAAATCTTGGCTCCACTCAATTCTGGTGTGACTTAGAAAGCTTTCTTATCTGTGAAATGAAGAGGAGTCTGAACAAAGTCACAAGGCATGGTGAGGATAACATTAAACCATATAAGGGACATTATCAGCTGAAGTAATATCCGAATGTTTGTCACTGACACCATCATCACCATCACCAAATTACCATCACTTCACTATCACAACTATCAGGAGCCCAAACAGCGCATCCTGTAAGCTGAACCAGTGAATATTTGCTGAATGAAGGAGGCACAATGAAATAAGTGGTTGAAAAAGTAAACGAGACAAGATAGACCATAAGCAATAAAAGAACCTAAATGGTGCAGGGCCTTGAAATCTCATTGTTCATCAATAGCTCAAGGCAGAAGATGGGTTAATGAGGCATCATTCTGTGATTCTGTTTTGTGTGTAGCATCTGACAGTAAAATGTAAATTTGACTTGAATGGAACCCAAGTAAAGGCCAGGGCCTTGTTGAGGACTGGGAAAAATCTTCATCTAAAAGGAACCAATAATACTTTGGCACTGAGAGAAAAGCCAATATTTCAGTGAGTGGGAGCCAGCAAATGACCTTCCAGCAAAAGACAGGAGGGAATATTTTAATTAGGTCTGTTGTGGATGGACCCCACACCCAGTAACCCTGGTTCAGACTCTTGGCATCTGTATCTGAGTCACAGCACTTCCGGAAATGAATTTTTACCACTGAGGTTGAGGATGTTACTTCACAAAGAAAAGAACATCATCCAATTTTAGGAGGTTGAAACTTCATAACATTTCATGTCCCTTTTGGGAAGCTTGTATATGTTAAAAATTTCTTAAAAATCAAGAATCACTTTTGTCCTGAAATAACATAACTTATTTGCCTTTTCTTCATAACTTTTGATGTTACAATCATTTATGCTTGAGGATAAAGACATCAGCTTGAAGTGGGAAAAACAGCAGATGTGGAAAAAATTTGTAAGATTTAAAAAAGCGCCCTGTTTTACATCTCTAGCTCTGTTTTACAGGGTCATCTCATGATGAGTGATAGGAAGGAAAACCCACAAAATCAACCTATTGGGTGGGTGGAGGAGAAGAAAAAAATAAAAGACATTCTTAAAAACATCTTTTTTGTTCAAAATGGACTCACTTGCTCAAGACAAAAAATAAAAATACAAAAATACAAAACAGAAACCAAAAAACTCTAAATTGCAAGTATTATTAAGAGCTTAAATTTTTTCATGAACTAGTTTGCAAAAATACAATTGCTTTTATTAATTCACCTATGAGTATTTGAGTTTATATATGGGTTTTTATTGGTTTTATAAAAAGAAAGTTTTCTAGTCACAAGAATGTATTATCATTTATAATAAAGATACTAAGGATCCCAAATGTTAAGTTCAGTGGGTTGGCAATAGAGTAGAAAAAAATGAATAATTCTCCATAGTCTCTTCATCTGATCTTTAAACTTAGTTTTATCATTTTGCTTGAAGAACTGTTAATTCTCAAAACTCATCTGAGCCCTTCACCTTGGGTAAAAAATAAGAATGAAAATGTCTTCCCATGCTAACTATGGGGTGGGAGGTTATCTGTGCTTCTGGTCATTTACATTTGTATGAATACAGAATGTAGTCAAAAGGATGACTGGAAATTGACAGGAACATTTCAATACTGGTGATAAGAACATTGATTTTAATCCTGGAAAATATAAGAAAAGGTCATCATCTCTTAGGTCAGCTACCTGTGAAAGTCTAGATGCCATGAAAAATGAGGTAGGTTGATCTCCTATTTTTTAAAGGCATTCCTACTGTTTTGAGTTTATTTTTTGAAAACTTACTTATTTGAGAGAGAGAGAGGGAGCACACATGGGGGGGAGGGGCAGAAGGTGAGGGAAAGAGAATCTCAAACTGACTCTTAGCTGAGTGTGGAGGCTGAAGTGGCACTCCATCCCAGGATCCTGAGCTCATGACCTAAGCTGAAACCAAGAGTTGGAAGCATAACTAACTGAGCCACCCACGTGCCCCAAAGCATCCCCACTTTTAAGAAGCAAACCGAGTGATTCCAATGCAGGCAGTTAGTTAGAGGACTGCAAAGCAAGAAACACTCTCTTAATTGGGAGGAGACCAA
>RCUC01045812.1:0-14958 GCA_003697995.1 Taxidea taxus jeffersonii | reverse complement strand
CTCTGAGGACTGAATCAGATACTCTGCTTTAAGGAAAATGCTTCTTATACGCGGTAGGAAGAGTTGCAAAATAACCTATCCCCTCTCTACTGAGTGTAATTAGTATTCTCATGTTGCATTTTAAGGGAAACTTCATTTGTGTCTGCATTGACCTCAAAAGTTAATCACACTACAGAAGAGTGCGGAGAATAAATATCTTGAAGTTATTTTATTTCATTATTATTTATTCCTTTCCTGAAATAAGAGCTCCAAGAGGCTTTGACATTGATAAAGTTCAGAAATGAAACACAGTCATAGAGTTGAATCTTCTCATTACTTTGCTAAAGACTATGATTCAGGATGATGAGTCCGTGCAAAACACATTTTGTGAACCTGAGCCTCTCCTGTCTACTACCGAAGGCATAGAATGAAAGCATATTCCACACTAAAGGTTTGAATTCTACCAGTCCTTAGAGCTCGGAACTCAAATGAGCATACTTCTAAATCTGACCCGGACTTTTTGCTTTCAGTATCATCTCTTTCATACACTGAGTATGCTTACACTTTCTTCATATTATTTTATCATCTGTAGTGATATAAGAAGCCTTCTTTGGAGATGAGAGGGAGACAGAGAGAAGTTGCAAGTGCAGTCCTTCTGTATGCATACTTGTTGGGTTGAAAGGCAGTGAATAATGGTTCTTGCTCAGTAGCCCTGGTTTCCAGTCACTGTCCACCAAGATAATAAGTACAGTTCAATCTCTAAATTACACAAATTTACAGTTTATGTTATTAGTCTTGGAACCCATCAACGCTAAGAGGAAATAAAATGGCAGGCTAAGAGGAGACAAAATGGCAGGCTTATGTTCACAAAAGTGACCATGAATTTCAAGCATGAAGCTTGATTTCACTGCAGTTTGCTTTCCCATCTCCCCGGGCCTCTATTGCTTCTCCCTCAGCCACAATCTCAGGGCCCCCTCTCCATCACTTAGCCCCTCTGGGCTCAGTTTCCTCACAAGTCAAATTAGTAGATTAGGCTATATTCTTGCTCTAACATTTTGAGCAACTCTGTCATTGGGAAGTAAAAAAATGATCCCAAATAACACTGATTGGGAAATAGGACATCAGGGTACCAGGGTTAGTTCTACGGCTAATAAGCTGTCTCTTAATATTCTGGAGACTTTGTTTCTCCCTAATTATTTCCCCAGAAGGAATACATATTCACTGTGGGAAATTCAAGTATGAGAAAGTAAAAGTACTTAGATAATAAAATAAAAGTGAAAATTCTTCCCCATCATATACTCTTACTCCCCAGGGAAAACCACTGTTAATACAAAACTCTCTTTCCAGAACCTTTACTAAGCAAATGTAAATACATATCTAACACATATATGTTTATAGTTCGGATTTCTGTTTGTTTGTTCACAAAAATTGGATCGCACACATGCATTTTCCCTCAGGTATCTTTTATCTTTCAACAGCCTATCATGCATCTCCTTCCATGTCCACACACACAGTTCTACTTCCTGCTTTTTTTTTTCATTTTTTTTTTACTTTATTTAAGCTTTATTTAAACATATAATGTGCTTCCTGCTTTTTAATGGCCTCGCAGTACTCCGCAGTACAGATATGCCATTCTTTATTAATGACAGACATGTTCTCTTCAAGTATTCAATTAGTACAAAGAGTGTAGCAATGAAGATCCTTGAACTTGCATATTTGTTTTGAGTTTTCTGTGGGGAAAAACTTCTAGAAATTATCAGGTCAAAGGGCATGTGAATTTTACATTTTAATGATTACAGCCAAATTGCCCTCAAAAAGATTATGAATATACCTTTATCTGAAAAAGGAGGAAAGAATATATAATCCTTTTCCAGTCTTTTCCCAACTGAACTTTCAACTCAATTCAATGAAGAAACTTTTTTAAAACCAGAACAGAAGATGGTGATGGTGCAGCCCTGAGATCCTGTCTGCTTTTAGCTAGGCCACTAATGTCAAGCTTTTTCTTCATTAGCAAGTATTAAAACTTTGTTTTGCTTTGGACTTAGTTGCCAAACTGACAGTTTTTTCCCCTGGTAATATTGCTAGCCATAAATGAAGGTCCTGCTGTGGATAAGAAATGGATGTCCTGGCACTTGATGTATCACCATTTTCAAATCATACTTATTTAAGGGACAACATACTCCTTTATAGGACTGGTTCTCAAACTTTAGTAGGCATCAGAATTATCTAGAAAGCTTGAAAACCCAGATTACTGGGCTCTACCCTCCGAGTTCCTAATTCAGCAGGTCTGGGATGGGGCCCAAGAATTTAAATTTCTAACAGTTTCCCAGGTGATGCTGATACTGTCAGTGTGTAGATCACTTTTCCAGAATCACTTCTTTTCAGAATGCTCTTTGATTATAGGACATAAACTTGCAATGAGAGGACCACTATCTTACTCTGGGCAGACTGTGATTTACAGGAGTTTAAATCACAATCAGTCACCTCATTGCTATAATAAATCTTCTTTCTATCTTGGAATGCTAGGAAAATAAAAAAAAAATTAAAACAAAAATCTTCTTTCTGTTCCACCTTACTACCATGACATACAGTCTCCTTAACACGTCAAATTCAAGGACCAAGCTGCAAATTCCACAGACTGCTCCCCAGAGTTACCTCTTCTGCCCCAGACCTACTCTCCTTACAGAACTGGTACTTAAAATTCATATAAGACAACCACAAAATAATCGCATCTCCTTCTCCCTCTAACAAAGGAAACTCTTTGTTGACCAGATGTTACTGGTATGGACACTGAGGCCTTATGTGTTATTTCAGGCCTTCAGTTTAAGATAATCACCAGGTGATTATTGCCACTTACATTACACACATCAAACACATAAATTTAGCTCTCGAGTGACCTGAGTTTTAAAGTAAACATGAGAAAACCAATGGCACATGAACTTGAACTTTCACTTTGACTGGATATAGCGGATTTACAGAGCTCTTCCAATGGAGATTCTGTTCTAGATCCTACATCTAAGAATGAAAACAGTCAAGTGTGTAGAGGTGGAGAATTGAACAAATGTACAAGCAAAGATTTACATATTCATGACAGGAGAGTGAATGTGAATTTTGTTGGAGAGGGGAAGGAGGGAAATTATAGGCAATACTGTTTACAGAAGAGATATAGCCGAATTTGTCAGAATGCAGTGTCAAACTAGAGGCTTTTTCACCAGTCAGTTGTGACAGACCTGGTTCATGGAGTGTTTGAAGAGTGAAGTCATAGCATTCACAGTTGAATTCATATTAGAAAGGATAATCTAGCAATCAACTGGCCAAAGGGCCCTTTGGGAAGGGAAAGAAGAAAGGTGAACAAGAACCATGATCCTGGAACAACTAGGTGCTATCTCAAACCACAGGAAGAGGAAGCCTCACTCATTCAGACTACATTAATTTGGACTCTGTGATACCTCTGAGAGTTTTTTCACTGACAACCCTGAACGAGGCTTGTTAAAGAAATCAGGGTGTAATGACTGGCAGAAGGGCTGTTCAGGGTAGGCTCCTCTCAAGTACTTTGGAGGAACACATCATGTTACTATTTAAAACCATGCCTCCACTTCCAACCAACATTTGTTGAACTCTTTCTATGAAAAAATCTTTATTTTTAAAAAAATATTTATGATCTTGGAGTCTCTTAAACTCATAACTGCCTGTCTTATGGGTAAGCAAAATCAGATAACGTTTTTGAAAAAGAACAAAGGAATTAGGAACAAGTGATAAACAGGTTCTACAATTCTTTTATAAAGGATCTAGGAAAACTTCTCCAGTTACATAGATACACAAGATCTATTCCAATCAATCTGTGAACATACCCCTTCATAGAGAAAGCGATTGGCATTTTCTGTGACACTTCAGTGTATCAAGCAAGGCTCCTCACAGCCTGGCCAAGCCTTCCTCAGCTCTGTCTCCGCGGGATCCTCTTCTGAAACACAAGCACCCACCACCCTCCAGACACACCACCTTTTCTCCCCCTCTGAGCCTTTGGACATGAACTGAGCTCCTTTTCCACCCTGCTTCAACCTCTATCACACTTGACTGCTGTCAGGTCTCAGCCGTCTCCAGAATCTTCCCCCTGGTACCCTCCCTGGGCAAAACGTGTACCCCTTCCCCCTAGGGCTCTGTGTCTACTGATCCACTTCAGCTGCAGGCCTCGCCATTCCACCCTGCTGCCTCTCTCCCCTGATCTAAAAGGGTGCCTGGCCAACATTCCCCTGCTCATTCAGGGAACTACCGAGCACAAGACACACTGAGTTGGTGTTTGCTGAGTGAAGGAGTAGCACTGGATTTGTTTGCTAGCTTTTAAAAACATATGGAAAGATTTTAAAGCATGTCCTACTCCAACAGTAACTTTCTAGTGTTTGGAATGCATCCTGTGTTCATTAGGAGGTTGGCAGGGAGGATTTGCTGTAGGATCTTTTAATTCAATTTCCTGTTGCACAACTTTTTTCACCTCATATATTCTAACAAATCTTAGATAAAATTATGACTCCTATGGGTTAAAGGATACCACAGCAATCCCAGGGTCTTACACACTAGGGGCATGTGGTTTTCAGTGGAGACTAGGACAGAGCGAGAGAAGCCCAGAGTGAGTGAGCTCTGTGCTACTTGACCACTCTGAGACACGCTTTACCTTCTCAAGGCTTGCTTTTTCCTTCTCTAAAACAGATAGATCCTATATGTGAAAAGAGATATCTATATCTATATTATATAGATATATATAATTATATATAGTCTATATAATCACCCTATACATTTCATATAGATATGAAATTTTTAAAGGATAAAAAGGATTTCACAGGATTGCTTTAAGATTATAAAATGTATATAAAAACACTTTGAAAACAGTATCATTAAATATTTATTGAATAAATGAATAAAGCTATTCATTTGAATTTGGGCAGAAGAGAAAGATCAATCGAAAGCAATCTTTCTTTCCTTCTGGGCACATTCAATCATGACTGTTAACTTTTAGAGGTGATCTAGTCATTGTTTCCTGGAGCACTGTGGCCTGAAACAAAACAAAGAACAAAGCTTTTTGTCAAAGCTTTTGATTCACACAGCCAGATACAGTACTTTCCTCCTGGATAGTAATTCACAGTAAATGCACACAAGAAAAGCCTCGGTTTTAATGGGCAGAGGAGGCACACCTACACTGTCCCTCTCTAGTCTGCTAAAATACAAGCGTTCCCGATTCCTCCTTCACTTTCACGGAAGCGCTTGGCAGAGGTGCTATAAAGCGGTAATCATTCCTGCAGCAATATGAGCGGTACCCAGGATTTGGCAAGGTGTGGTAAATCTGGCAAGGAAGTTCAATTTCCGTAACATTGTTTCCAGCCCAGGAAATGTCTCAGGTGGCTTGGTATGGGTAAGCTGCTGCCAGTTTTTCGGGCATGGGCTTGCTTCTCTCGGATGACATCATTTGACTGAATTCCTTACTCTGCTTGCCCCGTAGAAGCCTCTGCATTCACTTGGTCTCCATTTTTCTCCAAGACCTCATAGGATCCCCAGGATGGCTGTGTCTCCAAAAGCCTAATATGGAAGACCTCTAATTTGTGTGATGCACCTACTTGACTATTAAAATGGCAAAAGCATTTACTAATGTATACTTCAAAACCATTCTACAATGGGAAGACCTTATGATTACAGCATGATTATCACCAAGAATTATGGGCCATGACCGCAGCCTTAGGTCAGCATAACTCACACAGTACAGAAGTACTACATTAAATTTGTTTATCCCGAGGTCTAAGAACTGAGATCGCTGAAAAATCAAATGTTTTTCGATTTTCTTTAAAAATGCTCTTTTTAAACTATGTAAACTCTTCCATAACTTGAGCTAAACAGAAGAGAAACTGACCAGGTGGAACCTGTGATTTTTCCAAGCTAAACTTTCTGTTACCCTAGCTCAGAGGTCAAACTCATTAATTCTCCTCTGTTTCCCAAATTATAGTATATCCAAAGGATATTATGTCCTGAAATATAAATTAGCACAGAAAATTCCAAAAAGTTTGCAAAGTCTTTTATTTATGCTACACGGCTCACTCATGGGAAACCTACTGCCTTTAGAATTCCTTTCTGGCAAAAGCGACGTCACGTGATGTTAACAGATTTCCCCCGTCTTTGAATACTATGATATATACACAGCCACATATTTGCTTCAACACCTCTATCATTATTTTTTGGGTATCTGGCACTTGTGATTTTTGTGAAGCTCTGACATCTTAATACAGTTTTACTGATCACGCTCAGGCTTATGATTTGAACTAGAATGTGGCATTTACTGACATCTGAGGTACATCTTTCTCCTTCTCCAGGACTCAGGAATCGTTATCACCTAAAGCCATCAACTTCTTGAGTATTTTAACCTAACACTCCATGAGATCATGAACAGAAAACAAAGAGGAAAGAGGCAGAGTTGGATGGGAATGCCTGTTGTTTCTCTCCTCACCCCACACGTTGATGGTAAAGCTGAGAAGGATATTGAAGCTCGTCTCATCTAGTCTCTAGATGACCAGAGGCAACAGGGGAAAGACAGCTGGCTGTGAAGAGCTTGCGTGAGAACTACCAGCACATCAGAAGACAGACCTGGAATGACAGCCATTTCCTCAGCTAGTGCAGAAAATAAAAGTAGGCAGCATAAAAGCAATAGACCTGCAAGTCACGGACACATTTCTAAATCTCACTATGCTGTTAATGTTAAGATGCAGATCTCTGGGTAGTAAAGGAGAACACCAGGTGTATGTGACCTTTGCCAGTATATGACTCACAGCTTCAGTCAGACCCTGTGGTTTCATGATACTTTAACCTTTAATCTGACTGTCGAGAGCTAGAATGCCATATATTTTTTTAAAATTTTATTTATTTATTTGACAGAGACACACAGTGAGAGAGGGAACATAAGCAGGGAGAGTGAGAGAGGGAGAAGCAGGCTTCCTCCTGAGCAGGTAGCCAGATGCGGGGCTTGATCCCAAGACCTTAGGATCATGACCTGAGTTGAAGGTAGCCACTTAACGACTGAGCCACCAAGGCACCCCAAGAATGCCATATTTTTCTGATTCATAATTTTAGTTGAACGCCTCTGGCCAACACAAGTGATTTTTTTTAAATGAAAGTTTCAGAAGGGATATGGTATTTGAAGCCAGACCTAAAGCAGCGATGAAAGGATGAGCTGATTAGCTCAAAGTCAGAAGAGAATCCATAAAAGCCATTATACAAGAGAGAATTAAACTCAAGTTTCAGAGCAGAGCCAACTGCCTCAGCAAACTTTATTTCAAGATATTCAGTCTTCATCATATTCTTTGCTAATTCTTCTAAATGACTAATGTCCTCCATTGCTCTGTGAATGCTAATTATTACGCTACCTTAAAACACAGTAAACCAAACACTGTTGCACTAGACTGTGAAATCATTACCAATACTGAAATATGACCTAACTGTAGATGTGAGTAGAGCGTTACAGCAAAATGAAACAACTGGAGCCACAGTAACACTGAACAAATATTTGAAAGTCCAAATTGACAAGTTTCATGATCAAATTTGCATTTGGCTTAATACGTAGACAAAATCAAAGTGATAAGGCTAGAGAGCATAAACACGAGGTAGGTCGAGCTGTAAGCAGAGGTGCGGAGGTCACAGAGCCTGCCTGGGACACAAAGAGCGACACAGAAGGGACAGACACCTGGCGGCCCGGGTGCCCAGTACATGCTGACTGCCAGTTGACGGCTGAGCTGTCTACTCAACACCACCGTGACTTTTTCCCCTCAGCTGCCGGCCAAGGCAGGTGGCCAGAAAGTGCCACTGGGTGGTTCCCTCCGTAACTAACCAGATTCCTCCACTGGGATTCCTTTCCCAAGTCAACTGGATTACTTCAGGATTTTAAACATTTTGCATTTCCCTTTAAAAACTTTTCTCCTAAACTTACAATCGGTGTTCTTAATTTGGCTTCACCAGATCTGCCGTCTGCGCTTAAGCTTTTGGAAAACTCTGCAGTTGCCCACGGCGCACATTTTCTAGTGGTAATATCACCCGCATCTCAGGATGCTTGGTGTGCTAACAAGAAAAACAGAGCTGGGGGGCCAGGAGATGCAAGTCCTGCTACGGTTGCAAATTCAGAAAGTCAACCAATGATACAATTTCTAATCTGTAGAGTGGAAGCAAGGACACCTGCCCTACCTAGCTTTGCTACTGGGATACAGCAAAAGTCCTGGTATTTTTAAATGAATGAGAATTTGGCCCTTAAGAGATGGCAATGGATTTCAGAAGTCTCAACCTTGATATGTTTGTAATGGGCCTGGATTTAGGCTTTTCTAAATCTCTCAGTATAAGAGAATTCCAAGGAACTTCTGCAAGTGCATCTGCCAGATTTTAGTGTTCATTTGTCCCCTGCAGCAAGGAAGTCAACCTGAGGAAAGATCTGGCAGCTTCGCCCACCTGGTAGCTTCACGGAGCATCTACCACCTTACCAAAGCGTTCTGGAAAAGCAGAAGAGGCATTGACATTAAGGACTATGATTCTGTGTGTTTGCAAACTGAATACCCCTGTTGGTTGTCCACAAAGAAGAGTCAAGGAATGCCTAGACTTAGACAATGGCCGTCTTATCCCTAGATCATTTCTCTGCCTTTCAAAGAGATCTGCAAGTTTTTATGGGCCACCCTCTCTGGCAAATAAAAGCTTCCCCTTGGAGAGGTGAGGTCCAACTCCTTATCGTCCTTACCGTCCCTGGGTAGCCACAGTCAGTTGGCTGGTTGGATCTGTGGTTGCTGATGTGGACACTATGTGCTCCAACATTCTGTGACACAGAACAATGAAGTCATATGTAAGAAAAGTATGGAGCACATGTGGATTCACTTTGTTTATTAATAAATGCCTAAAATAGATTTTTTTTAAAAAATCGACATATCACCTTCCATATAAATGCATCCATTTATAGTTATGAAGGCTAGTAGGAAATGAGAAGTTTTATTTCAATATTCTTACTGGGCAGATTTTGCAGACTACAGCTTCGTCAAACAGTGAGTTCTTTATTCCACCTTCAAATAATGAGAGTCCAATTTTCTCACTTCCTACTCTCTTTTGAAGCAGTCATCTTCCAAGTCTTTAATTAATGACTGTGCCCACTGTGATCTCCCAGAATGTCACATCTGGGTATCTCATTGCCTCCTGGACAACTCCACGTCGTGACATGTTCAAAACCAAACTTGCCCTTCCTTCAGAGCTGCCCCCCCGCCATTGTCCCTTCCTCTCTAAATGGCAGTCCTATCCACTCACCTCCTGGCAGGAACCTGGGAGTAATCCTTGGTGTATGCCACTCTCTTACCTTCCACCTGCCATCAATACCAAGTATAGTCGATTCTGTCTTTTAACCATGCCTGGATCCAATTACTTCAATCGCTTGCTTTACCACTAACTTAGCTCAGACCACCAATATCTATTTCCAGTGTTACCCTAACCATTCCAGTTGGTTTTCTTTTCCAGTCAGTTTCCCAGCTGACTACCTGTAGAGTGCCCTAGCTGTGTGCTAACCACTCACCAGTGATAAAGCAGAATTGACCTCAAGAAAGGCAGAATCTAGTAGGAATGAGGTTTGATTTAGGCAGCCATTGGAGAGTAACATAACAAAAGAAAGGAAAAAAGCATACCCTTAAGAATTCTTTCAGAGTCTAAAACTCTGTCTTAATGTTAGAGAGATGAGATTAACTCAGTAAAATAATTAGGAATAAACTGTCGTATGAGCGCTGTTTCAGGAATTCTAAGTGTTCGAGCGCTTCAGAGTGAAGTGAGATTAACCTGATGATTAGGAGAGGAAATTTTAAAGGAAATTTCTGGACGTGTGCATAGGAGGTTTATTATAACAGCCACTCAACAATACTAACCACCCATCTACTAAGTATAGGGCACTGGTCCATGGGAGTAAACCACAAAGAAAAGACAGTCCTTCTCCTTAGGATTGAGGAATTCTGAGGTCCAGCACACTGGGGATAGAGTCAGAATTCAACCTTGGGCAGATGCCGTGTATCCATTTCTCCAGCCAAATTCAGGTTCCTCCTCTCCTATGTGTCTGTTTCACACCTTCCTCTGTCCTCACAATTCCCCTAAAAGCTCCCTCGTCTGGCCCTCCACCGATGACTGCCCTTATTTCAGCAAGAAAACAGAAACACGCGGTAGAGAGTGACCACAAGCTCCCACTGCCACTTCTGTTCACTCCTGCCCTCCAGGCCCAAAGATTCTGCCTCCTCCCCAGCACAACTGCAGCGAGTCTCTGCATGCTCTGCTTTGGCCAAGGGCTCTGCCGGTGCACCAGATCCCACTGGCCTTTGGATACACAAGGTCAAGGCCTCCCTCTATTGTTCCTGGATGGCTCCCCAGTCACTTGCTGGGGTATTTACAGTGACTAAGAAAGATGGCACATACTCAAACATTCGCTGTTGCAAAATAAAATGGTTTGCTGTGAGAAACAGTAGCATAAGTACTCCTGGACTCATTTTGTTGACTCTGAGCCACTCTTCTGCTTTATTTGTCTGCCCGAACTACAACTCCCACCTAGCATTCCTTGTCCTCCTCCCTGGCTTTATTTCCCCCCATGACACGTAACTCCACTGGAAGCCCTGGCTGTTCAATTTATTTTGCTCATGGTTTGTCTCCTAAACCCTGGAAGATAAGCTTCACAAGGGCAGGGATTTTTGCATATTTGTCCATTGCTTTATTCCCAGAGTCTAGCTAGTACCCAGGGCACTTGCTCAATGATATCTGAATTAACAAGCTTCCAGCCCTGTCTTTTCTGATCTGTGTGACTACAGGCAAATGAGCCTCTTGAGGTCTTCCTTTCATCATTTTTAATGTGGTGGTGCTGACAGTACTTACTATGTGGGATTGCAGTGGGGATTAAGTGACAATGTGTGTTAAACACTTAAGGGGTGTCTGGGTGGCTCAGTCGGTTAAGCGTCTGCCTTCGGCTCAGGACATGATCCCCAGGTCCAGGGATCAAGCCCCTGTGGAGTCTGCTTGTCCTTCTCCCACTGCCTCTCTCCCTGCTTTTGCTTGCATGCAAGTGCTCTCTTGCTCTCATATGTATGTCTTTAAAAAAATAAAGATTTTAGCACATTTTCTGTATGAAGGGCCCAACGCATGGCATTCATTATATGATTATTTAGAAAATAATAATTATACATTAGCATTCAAGTTTACCCTAAGTTTATCTGGTCTCTAACAGGTACTTTTTTGGGAATTTAGTAGACTGGTATCAAGAAGAAAAATAAAAGGTCTCTAAATATACTTTCCTCCTATGATTAAGATTCCATTCAAAATACTGTCCTGACTTTAATGATAATGAACATCCAAGCAGGCAGTGCTAATGTCTACATCTAGGTTCTGTGGTAAAAATTATGTTTAGTGGGCGCCTGGGTGGCTCAGTGGGTTAAATCCTCTGCCTTTGGCTCAGGTCATGGTCTCAGGGTACTGGGATTGAGCCCCGGATCAGGCTCTCTGCTCAGCAAGGAGCCTGCTTCCCCCTCTCTCTCTGCCTGCCTCTCTGCTTACTTGTGATCTCTGTCTGTCAAATAAATAAATAAAATCTTTAAAAAACATTATGTTTAGTAAGGAAGTAATATCAACTAGCAGGTAGTCTGCACTGGTTGGCCATCCAAAATAGATCTCAGTTTTGCCCTATTACCTGGGTCCTTTTTTATTTCTCCTCTTTCCCCTCTGCTGTTACAAAGCCAGCTACTGCTGGGATCCCCTCTTCCCATAGCTCTGTAGTTCCAATGTGGGGTCTCTGACAGCATAAGGGGAGTAGGAAAGGAAATGTACCTCTCTGTACCTTTATTTTCCCTTCAGGGTTTAAATGGAAAAAGAGAAGGTGGGGTCCTTTTAACCATTGTTGCTGGGATTAAAAACCTTAAAAAAATCAACTTGGAACTTTGAGTGCATTTCCCCACAAAAATCATGTTATATATAGTGGCTGGGTTCTATGGTACTATTAATAAAGCAGAATATTTCAGCTATGATTTCTGGGCTGTCCTGGGAACCTAACCACAAAGTGGGACCTAATTTCAATGAAAAAGTATGTTCAGAGTTCCCAGCAACCAATATACACACCGACATTCAGAATCTAACGCATCCAAAAGGTGAGGGCTGCTCATTTTCAGTAAGGCTGACACTTTCACAAAGATGCCACAAATGTCATGAAAAGTTGAAGCAAGCCAAAGAGGACAGTGGTTGAGTAGTACTTCATTTTTGTTTGGATGGCATTCCTGATCCCAGTTCTAGAATACCAGGAAATGTGTTGGGTCTAGATCAGAGGATTGTGAGAACGAAGTGGGTAAAAGAATGCAACACATCCCACAGAGCCTGGTTAGTGATAGCTACTTAACAGAAGTTAGTTCTCTCCCCTCCCATTGGTGAAACTTCGGTGTCTTATTCTTTTTCCTTGGTTTTATGCCTCTTCCTATGACTCTATTTTTAACACTTACATAGGGAAAAAAATGCAACATTTTGCCAACAGAAACCAGAAAATGGTTATTTGCTCATTTCTTCTGGCTGACACACCTTGTCTGCGAATGGCTTCTCCCTCAGAAGGAAGTCTTTTCCATCAAATAAGCCTTTACACCGTCCAAAAGTCCATGCCAAACTGCAAAAAATCACCATCTTCGCTTACCATAGTGGTGAAGCTTTGGCAATTGGGCCAACGCACATTCAGTGGGAGACCGAGGACAGACATTAACTAACCATCCCACATTTTTAGTTTGTTTCCTTGTAGTCATTATCCCAAATATACACGTGAGAGAGGCTCGCCTCTCTGGCTTATGTTACATATCACAGTTAATTAACCCTAACGCAGTTAACTAGGAAGACAGCTAAGACTTATTGCTCAGGAAGATGACTGTGCCTTTGGTAGTCAATAGGATTGGGCAGAGGGCTGTCGAGGCCCCTCGTTTCAGAATGGTTCTCCCTCCCTGACACCTCAGACCCTACTTACTTCCATCTTATTTCTATGCCTTTCCTGCAATAATGGGATACTTCTCGCTAGTCATCAAATCTCCTTCGATGATACCTTTCTCATCTACCACCTTCAATTCTTTATCCTTGACAAAATCTAAGACAAAACTTTCCTGTTTTAAAGAAAAAAAATCTCTTGAATTAGCGCATCTTGCAGGGATTTTCTAAAGCCAAAAACCTGGTACACAGTACTAGTTTGAACTGATTGGCTCAATTTTACGTTTGTTTGATCCTGAGCAAAATTCCTATTTTTCCTATACCTTGTTTTAAAATCTCGTATAGTTCCATTTCTTGTTCTGTGTCTCAGAGAGTATTATTTGGATGAGCCAATACACTTAATGTGTTGGGAACACTTTCAAAGAGTTCAGTGCTCTTTTAAGATATCTTTAATTTTTTAAGTATATATTTAGTGTCTGTCTACTCCCCTCCCCATCTCCTTGAAGAGAATTATTTTGCAAGACACTGCATAGTAGACAATTTTAGAAGCATAGTGAACTTTCCTTACCCCATGTTTACCTGGATCTGAAAATTACAATATCTTTTGATATTGTAAAATATTTTGTGTTGAAATACACATGGAAGGGAAGACAATATCTAATACACATTTTTACAACTCCCAATGATTGTGAAAAAACTGTGGAAAGTGGGAGTAGCAATCAAACAATTGTTCGAACAAATTAATAACTTCCTCTTGATATAATGTCTTTAGCACCTCGAGCAGTGTGGACTCCTTGATAATTTCTAGGAAATACTTTGTATTTCAGTAATACTTTATACTTGTTTCAAATATAGTAAAGTATAAGAATTACTATAGTCTAGGGAAAATAATATTTGGGGGGATAAAAAGAAGCAACTATTGTCAAAGTAGTACAAACCCAACAGCTCTTCCACAGAGATGGCAATACTATAAAGTATTTGGGATCAACCATGGTGCAATGTGGTAAGTGGCATTCAATTTTCAGTCTGTTATCTGAAAAAGTTTTCAAAGTCAACTAGACTCTAGAGACCACAAGGACATACTGAAGCATACCAGGGATATGCTAATTAGGACATTTATCTATCTGTTGTTTACTCAATGTCCTCACCTGGGACAGACTGGACAAGCAGTTATCATGCCATTTAAAGCAGGTGAGCTACTTTATCATACCAGTTGTCAAAACTATGATTCATGGATTCTAGCAGTCCCCCCAAAATAAAGCTACGTTATTATCAACCATCTACCCACGTTCTTCACTCAGGTCATCAAGTTTTCACACAGCTGACAAGATGGTTAGAATGTTGGAATGTTCTGTTATTTGCTGTTACTTGCTGAACTTGCCTAGCTTCTTATGAAGGGATGTGGTGTGGGCAATGGGCAACCCACGTCACTCCTTATTCTAAAGACAAAAAAAGAAAAGTATCCAATAAATCTTGTTTTATATAAAATAGAATAAAAAACCAAAGCTTAGGAATTAGTTGAAATATGTGTTGGTTATATAACTCTTGCCCACTCATCATACATTTATTTCTTGGGGGTACAAAAAGGCAATCACTCAAAGGCATAAGGGTGCATATGCTTCATGGTGTCTCTTACATCAATCAATAGAAACAAACTCCTTATCGATAATTCAGTCTGCCAGATCTTAAAAATAATATCCTCTGTCCCTGAGGATGTAAAAAAGCTCATGCCTTTGGACTGTGAGGTCCAGAAGCAACCCAAACCAAAATCCCTGGACAATTAGCTGGACAATTTTTCCTCAGTGGCAGTTGTTGATATAGTTCTGGCAGGAGCCTTCATAACACAACTAAGAACGCGTCCTCAAAGGCAAAACTTGGCAGTTTCCAAAGTTGGTAAGGCCAATGCTGAGCCTGGAGGATGGGGGAGGGGCGGGAAAGGTGGTGACAGTAGCTTTTCAAATGCTGGTTAACTGAAATGTGTTTTATTTCATGCCTCCAAATCTTGGGTCT
>RCUC01045794.1:0-15585 GCA_003697995.1 Taxidea taxus jeffersonii | reverse complement strand
GGTTAGATACAAATAAAAAGTCATGACTATAAAATGATAATGAATTATTAAGAATGTCTGGGTTATTGTTTTCCCTGGAGACAAATAAAGGAATATGTTTTCCCTTTGAGCAGGAGAACTAAGTATGTTAACTCTTTCCCCAGTCAAAAGCAATTCAATGCCATGTTTCTCTTCCTCCGGAACCTACTGATTCCCTAGTTTTCTTTCCTGTTGTTTTCATGGGAAGCTGAATTTGGGAGAACGTCCAGTAAATTTAGAAGAAAGCACAGGTATTCCAATGATCTAAAAATTTAGCCAGGGGACAAGCTGGGCAAGCTTTCATAAGAATGGACCAGTAGATATTCTCCCAGTGGATGGAGCTTGAAAAATCAACATGATCTTTTCCTGAAAAGCTCACCCTGGAGGAATTGGGGCAGGTTCTTTTGAACCAAATAGTTCTCAGAGTTTATAGGAGAGTTGTATTTTGTGAAGCTGCTCCTTTATTTTATCCTCTCTTCCATTTGCCTGAGTTTCATCTCCATCAGGCTATGCCTGAACTACTACAAAAGCCTCCTAACTGACCTCACTTAGAGCAAAATCTGACATCGGGATATCAGCTGATGTTTCCAAGGTACCCTTCATGATCGGTCATTGCTGGCATCAAGGATACCTGGTACATCGGCCCTTTGGATTTACGAATGGTGCTCCAGGGTGTGCCCTGGGCTCTTCAGATGCACCCTGGGATACAGCAGGCAGTGGGCCAGCCTCCTTTTCCCTAGAGATTCTGCAGGAGAGTTCAATTGGAGAAAGCATTCTCCGGCTAATAGAGAGCTTGGAAAAAATTAGAAGGAGTCAAGGATGCCATGCAGTTGAACTAAATGCCAGCCTTGGTTATTTAGTATTCCTGGGGGAAACAGTTTTCCAGCAAACATTTGTTAAAGCACACAGTATTACGCCAGGAGCAATGGAGGGTAGAAAAGATGCAGAACTTCCCTTGTGGCATTATCAGCTAACTGGGAAAAAAAGATGCACAGAATTCAGTGATGATAGAAAAGTAAGCTTTTCATTCTGGCCACGGACATTTTTGGGGTCCCTGATTAGTCCAGGCTCTGTGCAGGATCCTGGGGTGCTGAGAGGACCGTGGTTCTGTCTTTGGAGAGCTTTCTGTTCCAGTGAGTACTGTAAATGGAGCCAAGAGAAGAACAATAGTGGCAAGAGGGTGGCCTTCTTGGGAAAAATGAGTCCAAAGCAGAGACCTGAAGGAACTGACCAGGATCTGGGGAGCAGGGGTAGAAGTCACTCCAAATTTGGGGAACCAGGAGAACATCTGTGACTTTTCCTTTACACACCCTTTCACATCAGCACAAGGGCAAGAAGCAAGGAAGCTGCACAGGGGATTAAGAGGACAGGTCTACCCACGGAGAATGCAAAGGGTAAAATTGGTGCTAGGTTGAGGAGGGACTGGAATCTGGAATGCCTGGCTAAGAAGTCAAGGGGGCAGGGGGCATTGAAGCTTTTGGTAAGGAGAATAGGGTTGGCAGTATTTTTGGAAAATTAAAGCAGTGGTAGGGTAGAAAATAGATTTTCTTTCAAACTGAAGTCCTGGCAGAGCTGCTGGTTCTTAACAATTTCAGTTTAAACATGTGCGTTGGGCACCCTTTACAGGGGTATATTCAAGGGAACTGATCCTAAGTTGAACACTAGCCCCACTGATCCTGACCCCACTGTCACCCAGGGATCCGGAGCCAGACATCAGCCCACAGAATGGCTCCTCTTGCATCGGAATGACCTTGTCTTGTGGACTCTTTGTTTCTTCCAGGTTTTGATGAAGAAGGAAGCCTGTATGTTCTTAAGGGTGATCGCACGATTGAGTTTGATGGCGAGTTTGCTGCTGACGTCCTGGTGGAATTTCTTCTGGATGTAAGCATTTATGCACAGTGGTCCTGCTGGGGCTCTTTGGGTTCAAATATAAGGGAAAGTGAAATCCCAAAGTAAGAACCGAGAAGCTGGATAATCTGTCCCGGTCTAAGACCAATTCCTCGGGCTTCACAAAAAACTAAGG
Source organism: Taxidea taxus jeffersonii (assembly GCA_003697995.1). Classification (NCBI taxonomy): domain Eukaryota; kingdom Metazoa; phylum Chordata; class Mammalia; order Carnivora; family Mustelidae; genus Taxidea; species Taxidea taxus. Next base: position 13,544 of record RCUC01045794.1, on the reverse strand, counting down.
AGTACCTACTTCACAGTGCTATTTTCTTCTGGTGAGAAGCTGGTCCTTAAGTTACCTCAGAAATTGTTTTATTAGTGACTAGAGGGTCACTAATTGGGACTGTGTAGTAGTAACACATTAAGTTTCTTAGCAATTAGACATCACCATTTCCTGAAATCCCCTTGGCTTTGTTCTAGGGCTTCTGAAGAAGAGCTGGGGAGAATGGGAAGGAGAGGTGGATAATCACCCAAAGATGAAGTAATTATCAGCTGAGTTACCCTCAGAGTAGGATAAAGAGCAGGGCTAATGAGCCCCCCAATATCACAGTCCCTCTCAGCCATGGGGGTACAACACTCTCAGAGCCATCTGCTCAGGCACATAGAGGAACAACACTATAAAAATATGTTATCCATAGATAAACTCATACTTTCCATAATAGCCATGAAGCTGAATGCTTTTGAACAGATTCCTGTGCAGGTAAACAATATCCATACCGATGATTCCCTGTCTACCAGCTAACACACAGTGGCCTGGTGCCTTTTCCTCATGGCCTCAAAAACCCAGAGAGAGTGAGTCAGAAGTGAGTGGAAGCCATCTCCTGCAAAAAAACCACCCATAGACTCTGCCTGGCTCTCTCCTGGACCCACCCCTGCAAGCCCTAAAAAAAAAGTGAGGGAGGCAACAGAACATTCTGGGCCAATCTCTATCAGCTAAGTGGAGGCTTTTAGATGCACATGACAGAACCTATGCCCAACTACACAAAAAGCACAAATGGAACAACAGGGGGAGGGCAGATTTTAGACTGACTGATAAATCATAGATCGTGCTCTCTTCAGTGTGTTGGCTTTGTCCTCAAGCTGACTCTTTTCTAGTTGCTTGTAAGATAACCAGTGATTGGAGCTGATATGTCACATCTCCTCATTCATATCCAATGAGGGGTACAGGCTAGGGGAGAGGACCTGGCTTCCATTGTTTTCCTGGAAGGAAAGGAGCATTTCCTCCAAAACTTTCAGCAAATCTACCTGAAGAGTCATTGGCCAGAGTCGGGTCACATGCCATTCCTAAATTGATAATGGAGAAGAGAAATAGAATTGTCTAGTGTCAGCCTACCCCTTGAGTTAAGCTAATTCCTCAAAAGGCACTGTTGCTGTGTGCTCTGGGGGAGGATGGGGTCCACAGCTTCCTGCCAAAGCGTCCTACGAATGTGCCTGATGTCCTTGCTGAGGAGGGAACAGTTTTCTCACTGAACATACCTTGTGCATGTGTGTGTGGCATTCTAGCTAATCGAAGACCCTGTGGAGATCATCAACAGCAAGCTGGAGGTCCAGGCCTTCGAACGCATTGAGGACCACATCAAACTCATTGGCTTTTTCAAGAGTGAGGACTCAGAGTGTAAGTTGTCTGAGCACCACCTGTGACTCTAAAGGCTAAATTCCCCACCAGTTATGTTAGAATGCTGCCCATGAAGAGGATGGGCCATCAGCATATCCGGTGCTGGGTCGAATAAAGGGAGAATTGTCCTTGCATCCTGTGTAATGGGACCCATCTGCAAAAAGTATGCAAAGCAGGCAGGGATGTTGGAAGAACATAAAGGTTGGGCCATGTTCTCTGGTCTTGGGAGGAGCATGTTTTATAGAGGAGAGAAAAGTCTTCCTTCCCCTTTTCCACTTGCCCACCTACCAGTGGGACTCTTCCCTAAAATAGGTAAAGAGTGAGCTCTGTTCCTGATGTTGACAGCTCCTGTGGGCACCAGTTGGAGAGCTTCTCAGTCACTTGGACAGGATTAGAGGAAAATTTGGGTGGGCAGGGCTCAGCTGCTGCCGCACAATGTAGAAAATTGCTGGCCAACCCCATAGTCGACCACCAAGGCTGCCCTCAATAGCACAGCCTCACCCCTGGGTGTAATCCCTTTGAATGCTTTGTGGTCAGGTTTTGGGTGGGCACAGGAATGCATCATAGCATCACCACAATCCATATGGGGGTGAGAGAGTGGAGAGTGGGAGTCAGGAAAAGGAGGGACCAGGCAAGCTAACTCCTGGAGTACGTCTTTTTAAACAACTTTGGCAGCATGGCCCAATGAGGTAAGACTTTTTCTGGAGCCTCAGCTGTGGCATAACCACAAAAGAGGATCTGGTAGCATTAGTACATGGGGGACATGCAAAGGAGGGCTGCTTATGATGTTTCTGGAAACTCCAAAATATTTTGAAAGTATTTTGGAAATTATATGCAAAGCTGTTTCTTTTCTCATATGCCAGCTGACACCCTCGGTCTTCTCGCCAGCAAGCCACCTATTTTCCCTCTCCTGTGACCAAACTTAGCTGTCTTCTCTTGTGCTATATAAAAGCCTCTATCTGGGGGGAAGTTGGCTAGGCGGAGAAGTTTCCCCAGCCCTCCTTTGGATGACTTCACGTCAATTTTTATGTTTCTTATGGATGCTGACTACTCTGGGGTGCCCCAGCTGCCCTCTTCTTCTTTCTCCTTACCTTCCTTCTATTTCCCTTTATCCTTTTCTATCCCTACCCCTCAGTCTGTTTCGTCCTCTGTTTCTCTCCCCTCCATTAAGCTCTGAATAGCAGACAAGTAGGGAAGCAAGGCAAAGATTGGGATAAAGAGCACATATTCTAGTTCCTCTCCTCCCTACTAAGCCAATGACAAAAACAACTCCATTTAATCAACACATGTCACGTGCCAGGGTCTATGCCAGGAGCTCCATAGTGACACCTTACTTTCTTTCTCACTACTAGCCTGTAAGGCAGTTACCATATTGTCAGTGTTTTGATGAGGAAGAAATGAAAAGAACAAAAAAGTTAAATTAGCTCACTATCACATGGCTAGTAAATAAATCCTACAGCCAAGATTTAAATCCTAGCAATCTGATTTTATATCTTGCACATTTCAACACTGTTTTGTACTTTCAAGGCTTTACACACTTTCAGGTCATGGCACACACAAAGTGTGGTGATGTTTGCCCAGCCCATGGGGTAAATTGGAGAGGATTTGGACTTAGTGGAAAAACAAAAAACAAAACAAAACAAAAGATTCTTTTGCTTTCTTAATATACTACTACTTGTAATAATAATAATAAAACAAGATAATAGAAAAGTTATCAATATTGCCTTGTACAGGGGTGCCTGGGTGGCTCAGTGGGTTAAAGCCTCTGCCTTCGGCTCGGGTCATGATCTCAGGGTCTTGGGATCAAGCCCTGCATCGGGCTCTCTGCTCAGCGGGGAGCCTGCTTTCTCCTCTCTCTCTGCCTGCCTCTCTGCCAACTTGTGATCTCTATCTGTCAAATAAATAAATAAAAATTTAAAAAAATATTGCCTTGTACAAATCCTCCAAATAAGATATTTTTAGATTGTTTTGAATGACAATGTTGTACTTCCTTCTAAAACTATAACTTTTGAAACAATGAAACGCAACTCCTGGTGAAGGGTTTAAACGATCTCTTCTTGATGGTCACAGTCAACAAGAGACTTTGTTTGAACAGGTGGATGGCAGCAAATGACAAGACAACAGTTACTGCTTTTCCTCCGATTGATGAGCGGTCTTTTCTTGCCACTGAACAGAATTTAGGAAATCTGATCTCTAAATTGTCCTTCAAGGGCATGAGCATTGCTTCAGTCCTAATGGCTATTACTTTCATTTTCATCGGCAAATGACTATATAAGAATATATAATATTCTTATAATTTGAATAGATTTCAAACTCAAAGTTTTCCATATTATATATTTCAAAAATAATAATGAAGCATATCCTTAAGATTACACAGATCGAGTTCTACTCATCTTAGAGATTTTTTTCTGGAGATTTAAATAATAAAATTACTAGCAAGCCATTTCAACTTCCTTTTTAAGTTTGAATTTTTATTTTTAAATTGACAAACTTTGTCTTTAGGAAAGTCTAAGCCCAGATCGTGTTAGTAATACTGATGATGATGATGAACATGATAAAGAATAGCAATCATACATTCATTCCATTGATGTTAGTAGACAATATGAACATTCAAGTGCATGAATGTTCAAGTGAGCATTCAAGTGTATGAACATTCAAGTGAACAATCAAAACAAACAAAAAAAAAACCAAAACCCTGAATATTTTACATATCACAAACCAAAAAACATTACTAATGACAAACTAGCTTGGACTATAGTCATAATCACACCAACTGAGAAGACCTGGTGAGGAAGCAGTTTCCCCAAGGATCTCTCTAGCTGTCATGCTTGTCGACATCTTGGGCAGAAAATATTATAGAATACAATAAGTTTACACTTTCAGATATAATATTAACTACTGTGAAATTTTGAATGGTTGTAGAAAACATGTAGAAAGTTTATCACCACAAAAAATGTATGGCTGTTACACACTGACTGAAAGCATCACGAAGTTCTATCAGACATTCATGTCTCCCTGTTTCTTCTTGCCCTCCAAAAGAGCATGGGGTCCATAGGTGGGGAGTTGGGAAGGCGCCCAGGGGAAGCACTCAGGAAGAATCCTGTATTTCTGCTGTAGTTTGAGGGTGACTGGTCAAGGAAATTTAACTGAGACATTGGCCTTGCAAAATGATCCCACGCTATCCTACAGAGAAATGGAAAGACAGTGGAGAAGTAGAGGGCTTGAACACAGAGGTAGACTGGAATGGTTTGGGAGAAAAGACTCCTAAGATATAGGAGGTCAAATTAGAAATGACTTGGAAGAATTGAGGGGCTATGTCTTCCAAGGAAGTTGGGTATGAAGCTTCACATCCAACTTGAGCACATAGCTATGGATGCTAGCGTTGAGAGGGGGTGACAGGAACTTCTGAGGGGAACTCAGCTGATAGTTAAGAATGCCAAACTGGGAGAAATCTGGAGGTGGGCAGCCAGTATCCAGTATGGAAAACCCTGAGAGATGGGAAGAAAGGTGAGGAAACGCAGCCTGCAGTAAGCTGGTGGTTAAAGGCTGATTGTTCAGGAGCCTATTCCAGAAGGGGAAATGGAGGAGCCAGGAAGAGTCAGGAAGGAGCTAGTTAGCATCAAAATGGGACACGAGGGCAGGAAAAACCTGATGTCACATGACATCAAACAGAGCAGGAGATTAGACCATGTACCCTAGAAGACAACTACTATTTGGGAAAGACTAAAGTTTCAACCACAGTTTGAAGCACCAACCTGGGGGAATTACCTTGCTCTACCTTTTTCATCTTAAAAGGGATACAGATTGGTTCCCTAGGTGAAGAAGGGAGTTCTCTGGACACAGGTGTAGGCCATCCTTTCCAGCAGGGGAGGAGTTCAAGGACGTGGGGAGAGATACATCAGGGACAAGGGGGTCAGGGAGGGTGGATACAGATGATTCTGCTGGAGACCACTACAGCTTTAGACAGACATAAATAGCTTAGTATGGCTCTAACCTTTCCACTCTCTCCCACCTCTGTCTATTCATTCTCCAAACCTCTCACCCATCTTCTTCCCCATCCACCCAGTTCTCTACCTCAACTATCAGGCTATATGATGTATTTTCCAACTACGCAATTACCTTTATGGGGAGAAGTTTGTGTGAATGTGTATCAGTATGAACAGGCATTCTTGTAAAATTTTCAACCCCTTCTCTTCTGTGTTTATTGCACTTACCTCTATTCTAGCAACCATCACATTACACTGTGGTTCTTTAAGGGTCCATACCATGTCTGAGTTGTGTGCCTTTGAGATCAGTGTCTTTGTCTTACTCATGTTTGTGTTCCCTGAGATAGTATTAGTCCTGAAATGTTTTTGATTAACCATCAGAAAATTCTGCATGCTTCTGGAACTCAGGCAAAAGCTTATGTCTCTAATGATTAAGAGATATGGAACTCCAACAATGGGAAAAGGTTAATCTTCTTAAGAACGAATCAAAGGGGGGTGCCTGGGTGGCTCAGTGGGTTAAAGCAGCTGCCTTCGGCTCTGGTCATGATCCCAGGGTTATGGGATCGAGCCCCACATCGGGTTTTCTGCTCTGCGGACAGCCTGCTTCCTCCTCTCTCTCTGCCTCTCTGCCTACTTGTGATCTCTGTCTGTTGGATGGATAAATAAAATATTTTTTTTAAAAAAAGAATGAATCAAAGGGTCACCAACTTTCAGGATTATGGATGCTATGTAGAAGCACCGCTGCTAGCATTCCCATCCTCATCACCCTCACCTCTAAGGCTGAAATACCAGTGTCTTCTCCAGGTAACTGACGAGATGTGATAAGGCACAGCATGGCCACGCTCGTGAGTCTCATGTGTAACTTGACCAGTTTGCATTCAAGTTTGGGACCAGAGTCAAGCATAGGTTTGATTGATTTTAAATCATCCTCTCAAGGAATCAGAATAAGAATGAAAACTTAAAAAGAGGGAAAGAAAAACGAGGGTTTACCAAAAGGGGGACTTCTGCTAAGAAGTTTAAAGTATTTTCATAATGTCATTTTGATTGAGGTTGCTTTACATACTAAGATGGATTTCCTTTTCACTTAGTGGTTCACTTATAGGAAGCTGTGTTTACACACTTATAGCTGTATACTATACACACTATATATGGTGAGTCTGAGTGGAATAACTTTTTCCTTGGGTGTAGAGTCTCATATTCTCTTTTTCTCCTTTTCTCAGCTTCCTTCTCCTTTTCATTCATCTACCAATTTCTGAAAACACATAAAAATGTGGTAAAGCGTTCTTCTTTAGCTCAGTTGAATACCAGTCAATTCAAACTCCTTGGGGGAAACTGTGGGTTTAAATAGCACTAAATAATTTTCTATCTAAATAATATCTACTAAATAATTCTCCAGTCACGATTAATTGGCTTCCCACTCTCTCTACATTATTTAAAAAGAGAAAAGTCTTTGGCATGCATCTTAAAAAGTTCTCTTTCTTTGATCTTTTTTTCCCTCTCAGATTACAAGGCTTTTGAAGAGGCAGCTGAACACTTCCAACCTTACATCAAATTTTTTGCTACCTTTGACAAAGGGGTAAGTACCTATGAAACCCCAATTTGGATACTTTTGTAGGTACAAAGGACGAAAATTTGAACTTGCCAGTCCTTTCCTAAATTTTAGAAACATTTGCCATCTTCCATCCATTAACACTTTCTTCAGAAGTGTTAGAAATACAGCAATAAGTCACTTTTGAATGGGAGATGAATACAAAGATGATTAATTCAGAGGAAGTAAGCTCATTTCTGAAACAACCGATGAAAAGTGATGAACCATTTTTAACCACCTTGAACACTAAGAATGGGCAGTGCATGAGCAGAGTGTGCCAGGACACTGGCCACTGCTTCCTTGTCTTTAGAGCTATTCTCTCCCTTCCCAGGGGTGCACACTTCCCCCTCTGTCGAATTAGGATGGGGGAATGGAATGGGGAGGACTATTGATCATCTGAAACCTGGAGTGCTTCCATAAGTTACCTATTATCTTCAAGAGATGTCATTAATATACTCATCTGTAATTCAATTTTTCTTTCTTTCTGGATGTGGCTCATGGTTTTGTAAGCCAAAGAACATATATGAAGGACCTTGAATCAGTGGGTAATTTTTTTGGAGTTCACTGTGGGTGGAGTACTCCACTCTAACTTCAGTTAGGACTAAAATGGCTACTATTTATCGAGTGCTTTTTGTGTGTAGGGTACAACTTGATGCATTGTATGTCTATGACCTCTAAGCCTTTAAACAACTTTGGGAGCCAAGAAGCTCCATGTCTCATATAATAAAACAGATTTAGAAAGAGTAAGTAATATCCAAGGTCTCCAGTGAATTAATGGTAGTGCTAAGATCCCAGTCTATGCCCCACACTCATGCCCCTTCTTTGGTAACATCCACTTAAGTAGAAGACTTTGCACCTTCCCTTGAGATTCAGGGTGCATCCCCACACACCCACATTCACATAGAGACACACAAAAATGCATACATAACACACATGTAAAACACCCAACACACACACAACACACAACACACACAGCACACAAACAGGACACACATAATACACACATAACACACACCTCCTCACACACACTCACACTCAAACCCACACCCACACCTATATAACTCTCAGTACACACGTATTCACACTCACAGCCACACCTACACACATTAGATTCTCTCTCACACTCACATACACATCACAATTAAAAACCTCCAGTCGCCATATCTACTAGAACAAATAAATCTAGGACAAACTAAATCCTGATTACATTCAAGTCAAAGTCCTTCAGGGGGTGACCTACTGAGGGGTAAGGCAGTTGGAGAGCAGGGCTCATGGGCCTTCATACCATGGGGAGTTCAAGTATTCTGTGAAAAACAGAAGAAAGCCTGTAGGTTCTGGAGCAGGGAAGGAGTACGACAAAAAAAGATTGCATCCCATCCCTGTACATCAAACCACCTCTGTGGATATGGCCCTGGTCTAAAAACTCTGAACTGAAAATAATCCAGAAGAGAGTCTATAATCTGAGTAATAAAATCTAAACCTGAAGAAAATTTACCTTAATTGGTTGGAGGAGAGTCAAGAGAGATCCAGAGCAAGAATACCAAAAGCAATAATAACTACCACTTATTAAGTAGTTTTTACATGCTAGACTCTGTGCTGAGAGTTTACATAGCTTTTTCAGTCATTTCAAAGTGCCCATAAAGGACGCATCAGTATTCTCAATCTACACAAAAAGAAGCCAAGGCACCGAGAGATTAAGTGATTTGCCCATGGCCACACAGTAAGTAAGCAATGAAGACTGATGTGTGATCTCAGGTCAGTGTTCATACCACTGTACAGAGAAAGAAAGAATACACATGAAACTCTTGGCTGAAGTCTGGCACGTGGGGAGCATTCAGTAAATGTTAGCTAGTCCTGTTGTGCATAAAAGGCAGCCATCTAAGCCCAGGAGAATGAAGGTTGGGCGAGAACTTTAGTAGAGAAGGGGAGGTAAAGGGAAACCTAAACTGAATACATTACTGATGTTCCATCACAACAGGCCAGCAGTGACTGGGTTGGCTCCCGGGGGTCAGAACTCATCCGAGAGAACACAACCAGGCAGCAGGCTAGGCCAAGCAACAAAGCCTCAGTTCTTCGAAGGGTGGCTCACTGTTCAGTTCAGGGTGGTATCGGTTTTCAGACATGCCTCCCAGCCCAACCATATGGTTTCATGTCTGTGGCCCATGTAGAAGGTGAGGTCAGGCTATAATTAAAAACTCAGAAGCCTCTTCACTCCAAACTCTGTAAGACACTGAGTCATAAGTGCCCCCATTCATGTAGCCTTGTGGGATTATACGACATTTAAAAGGAAAAAGACACACTCTCTACCTCTACATGGAACATGGAAAGAAGAGTAGTCACACTCAGAGGACTCAGTGCCATTTGGGACTTGAAAATTTCATCCATCATTTGTGGGTGAGGGAGGGAGCCAAAGCCCAAGGAAGTCTCACGGTGTCTAGCAGGGGGCGCTGGTGGAGAAGAGGGAGCAGAAAAAACTTTGGTTGAGACTGAGGGAAGCCCAGAGGGACCAGGGGGAGGGGAGGTGTTTCATAGAGGTGTGAAGTCAGGAGAGGCCAGGGCCAAGGAGGCACTAATACAGTCCCAAAGATGAAAAGCCAACTGGCAGATGTGGAGATGACAAGAGGACTTGGTCATTACTGAGGTGAAGGAGAGAAAAACCAGAGAAGACTCAAAAATAAGACTGCAAGTCTCCTCTTTGAGACAGCAAAGATCATGAACTCCTGAAAACATTAGAGAATCGAAGAAAAGAATCTACTGAGAAACATAAGATGGGGTTGATGAGTGCTTTTATTACAAGTGGGGAAGACTTACAACTAGAAGTATCTTTCATTTATTCATTCATTTGCTCATTCAGAGAATATTTATTGAGTGCCCTTTATGGGCTGGAAGCTCTTCTAGATGCCAGCGACACCACAAGGAGCAAAGCAGATTCTTGCCCCTGTGGGATTTAGAGTTTAGTGTGGTGGGGAAGGGGACAAGGAGAAGATGGGTAGACAGAAAGTAAGTAAACAAACCAATAAATATATTATATTCAGTATAGTATATGAGTTAGAGAGTCATGAAGACACTGGGATATCAGGGCTGCTGAACCATTGTCCATAGTGGTCTCCCTCAAAGAGCTTTTAAAATCATGGATTCCTGGACCCCATATCTAAGATGAAATTTGCATTTTTTTATGTTGTGACCAGGCCAGGAACATGCATTTCCAGAGAGCTCCTTGGGGGCCTTCTACCTGACCTGTAGGTTTGGGACCAGCACTAATAGTTGCATCCTGATCCTAAACCAACCTGTGACATCTCTGATCTGAATCATGGAGCCAGCGAGTCAGAGGGCTAAGGATGGCATGTTTACTGGCCAAGATACAACTGAAAAAAAAAATGAGAGAAAGGGCTTTCCTTGGGATACAGGCCAAGGGCACTCCATGTTGTGGGATATAGTGACTAGCCCTCTGGAAATTTTTTTCAAGTTTCCCAAGACCTAAACTTAAGAATATCACCACCGAGCTTCACGTTTGTGGTCTTAAAATTGCATACCCAGACACTGGCATTCAAGGACCACACACACACACAAACACACACACACTTCAGAAGTTGGGAATGAAAAGAGATCGACATTCAAGGTGATGGTTTAGAACACACTACTGCCTGGGTTTCACTTTGGGCTGCCTCCCCTCCACATACGAGATCTTGACAAACTGCAAACAAAGACTGGGCCTCCGGTTCATTATCTGTAAAGTAAGTAATAATAACGGTTCTTACCTTAGCAAGCCAGGTGAAGATGTACTAAGTAATCAATTGCACTAGCACCTGACAAAGCGTGAGCCCTCTGGGTGCTTACTACCTTTACTGTTTTCCTTCATCTGGTCACTCCCCACTTCCTTTGAGCACAGTTTCTGGTTCCTAAAATATGTCATCAGTGAAGACAGCAACCCAGAATCCAGTGACATTTTCAGCCCATTCTCTGATGGGCCAGGCTCTGTGAAGAACGTGTGAAAACCCAGCCCCTGGTTATGTGGTCGCTGTTTCCTTCCCACACTCCCCACCCCAGCATCCACACCACCCCCACCCTATCAAAGAGGGGGGAAAGTAAGAAAAGACCCCACACTTCCCTGTCCCTCAAAACCACATCAACATGATGATAAATCTCTTTTGATGGACTGGAGCTCTTAACATGACCTATTTTCTTTAGCTCTGGGTAGGATGCTAGAGTTTCTTCCCCTGACATCCTATGAGAAATGTCTTTTGGAATATGGTGACCTGGAATTAATAGCGACTGATGACAAAAGCCATAAGGATGCCGGTGTTTGCTCAGAATGGCCTTCCTTGTGTAACGGCTTATGTAATACCCATTTCCTCCCCCTCCCCAATTAGTCACGGCTGCCCTGGGCTTCTGCACCATTGGTTACCACCACAGGGCATCAGCTCTTAGGCAATTCTTCTTTCGTTTCAAGGGAACCACTGTTCATCCCTGTGCTTTCTTGGACCACAGCTCAAATGAGAAAAGAATGGCATTTGGTTTTCTACAAAGCATCGCACATTCCAGGCCTCTTAAATCATTTCACAAAAAGAGGCTTGAGCTCAGCAGCCCTGCAGGCAAACACAGCACCCATTCTGCCCCAACAGTGAGACTATGTGGCCACTTTAATCAAGAGAGCAGACATCTTCCAGGCTGCAAGCTGGCTCCCCGTGCTTTTTATCTGGTAGAGGGTGAGCCCCTCATCCTGGCTTGCTGGGGGATTATCCCAGTTCTAGCCTAAGAGTCTGAACCCTGGGGAATCCCTCCATTCTGGACAAAGCAGGATGGTTGGTCATCTTCTGGCTGGTAAAAAAGCAGACAGTTCCCAGAGTCTGAGAAACCATCGGACAAGCCAGTACTGAGAGATAACCCTGCTTCAGCCTAAATCACAAGTAGGGGTAAAGAGATGATTCAGGACAGATTAATGGGTTGACCTTTGATTTTGAGTACTTGTGTGCTATAAATGGTTTCTGTCAATCGCCTGTGCTATCCAAATGGGTTCAATTAAATCCATGCATCTCAGAACACTGAGATTGCTCTGTTGACATTTGCTTCTTTCTCCAGCCCTGGCACATACAGTGGAGTGATGATGATTGTACAGTTAGACTTCCCACTTTTCATTCCTCCCACTCCTTTCTCCTGCTTGGACCTCATTTGCCAGAGAGGGTTTTTCCTTGATTTGTCCTTCTTTGATTGGTCGAGCTAGGGCTTAGGCAATGAGTTTCTACCACTTCAACATTTAAGTTAAAACTGTAGGTATACTCTCATATCTTTGCCAGAAAACACACACTTCTTATAGATGGGCAACCCACTGCTACTCTAGACTAGCATTCAAGGAAACTATTGTGTTTCTAATTGTTACAGGTTGCAAAGAAATTGTCCTTGAAGATGAATGAGGTTGACTTCTATGAGCCATTTATGGATGAGCCCATTGCCATCCCTGACAAACCTTACACAGAAGAGGAGATCGTGGAGTTTGTGAAGGAGCACCAAAGGTGCCTCAGATGGCATGCAGGGGATGGTGGGTGGGTGTCAGGCAGTGGTCTAAGGTCTGGGGGATGGAGAAGAACCTCTCAGTCCTAACATTTTTAGGCCTCCCAAGGGCAACAACCTGGAATTACTACCCCAGAAGAACTGGAATCAGTAGTATGGCTTTGTTGGTCACTGATCAGTAGGGCAGGGATATGGGTCTGCCTTTTCTGAATATGGGTCTATACTTGCAAACGAGGTAGACCAATTCCCCACAATCAACAAATCCCCTCCAAGTCAGAGTAAGTTACAAATCAAATTCTACAATAATAACAATAGAGATTTACTGCCAGCCTCTTATATGCCAAATACCATGCCAGGTGCTTATGGAAGCTATTTTATCTAGTATTCAACATTATGGAGTATTATTACTATCCTGATGTTATAGATCAAGGGATTAGGCTCAGAGTAGTTAAATAAATTAGCCATGGAAGAATGTTTAATACATAGACTTCTGGGAGAGGCATATTTGATACCACTTAGAGTAGCTCTAGCATGGATCAGCAAACTTTTTCCGTAAAGGGCCAGAGAATAAATATTTCAGGTTCTGTTGGCCAGATGGTTTCTATTGTAATACTCAACCCTGCTGTTGTAGTGTGAAAGCAGCTGTAGACAGTATGTAAACAAATGGGTGGGGCTGTATCCCAATAAAAGCTTATTTATAAACACAGGAGGCACTGGCTGGATTTGGCCCACCAGCTATGGTTGGCTGAACCCTGCTCTTGAGGGAGGGACAATATTGAAACATAGAACGTGGTAGTGAGTTCACCACCTTGCCACACCACCCGCCCTCTCCAACGCCTGCTCAGATATGTCCACTGAACCTGGAGCACTATGACTCCATCACCTGGTTGTCCTGGTCCCCATGGGAGGCAGCATTTGGAGAAGGAAATCTCAGTGTGTCTAATACAATTTGCCAACATTCAGAAGGAAATAAAACCATGAGCAAAATGTAATTTTACTTGTTCCTCCAAACATCCCTAAAGAGCTTTTGAATGATGATCCTGATGATAAGACAATGCAGTCCTGGCCTGGGAGAACCATGACTTCTGCTT
>RCUC01045787.1:0-10453 GCA_003697995.1 Taxidea taxus jeffersonii | reverse complement strand
ACCTGAGCCAAGGGCAGATGCTTCAAGACTGTACCACCCAGGTACAGTAGTTTAAAGTAAAATTAGTTTAAAGTCTTTGAATTCTGAATTTTCTTCATTCTTTGGAAGGTGCAGTACAGTTAAGCAGCAGTAGCATCTCAGAACTAAGAATTTGGAGAAGAAAAAGGGAGCATTCGTGTATAGTGTTAGAGGAGAAGTCCAGTAAGATAAGTGTTGGGGAAAAGGGCATTTGTGTGACTATTATGAGGTATTTAATGCTCTTAACAATGAATGTTTGGGCACAGTAGTGGTGGAAACAATGCCAGGCTGTAACCATTTGGCGAGTAAGTGGCTCCAAGCAAATAGCATTGATATTTTAAGACATTGGACTCCAGGAAGAGAGTGGGAGTCAAGTTCCAGCTAAAGGGGCATGGGAATGGAATGAGTGTGTTATAAATATTAAATATTTTTGGTAGAAAACTTCAAAAACCTGGAAATACAAAAGTAGGAAGAGAAAGCATACTCCTCAACTTGAAAATCCAAATGTATTACCGATAACAGTTTCTAATTTAGTTTGTGAGTCGATATAATCATTTTATGTATATAGGTGACACATATATATAATTTTATTTATGTTATGATAATTTTTTCATGTTAAAAATGTTTGAAACATAGTTTTGATAGTATATAATGCTCCATTGTAAAATATACTGTGATGCAATTAATCCTATCTTGCTGGATTCCTAGTGGTGTCAGGCTGTTTGCTGTTACAAGCAAATACAGGAACATCTTTGTATGTGCGTGTTGGTATTTCTGAATCAGAGTAGTTAACGTTTGTACCTGTATAAACATTTCACTGCCTGCCTAAAACCGTTACCATTAAGAATGATGTGCTTGCTAATTTTATGAAAGAAAAAATCTAGTTTGTTTTGTTCAGTCCTTCAGCAAACTTAAGCCCCTTGCCTGTACCTTGGAAGTTGGGTTCAAACTGTGTAGGAAGCCCAGCTTTCGCTAGGATGGACCCAGGGGGAGGCGGCATCACCTCGCAAGCCAGCATTAGGAGCTTTTACTCCGAATTCTCAGGTCTGATCACGCTACAGGCAGCTCACCTCTTTCTCTAGAGACCTGATGTGCGTTTTTACTTTGGGGAGTGAATGCAACTGGGAGCAAAGGGAAGATCTAAGAGATGGGAAATCTGCTCTAGACCCTCCTTCCCTTTGATTTCTTGCTCCACTCACCACTCCTGCTTCAGCTCTCAGCCATTCTGGAAGCACTTTTCACCTCTGCTCCAGGATCCTCATCTCTGTGTTTTGGGTCATGACTTCCTCCACTCACTTTTATTCCTCAATAAGCTATTCTTAGCATTTGTTTTCTAGAGATTTTTCAAAAATCCATTGCACTGACTCTAGTGGAGCCCACCACACCTTGTTTCCTCAATACCAGTTCTCAGAGAGATTAGGTGTTCTCTTTATTCTGCTTTCCTGTCATTTCTGAAGAAGCTTTAGGAAGAAAGGAGTAGAAAGATTTGGGTTCAGTCAGTTACCTTGGACTGGAAACCTCTGCCCCAGATGTCTTAAACATTCCAAAAATATTTTACGATTATGTAGTCTAATAGTATCTGTAATAAGGATTTCTTTCTTTGCTTTATGCTCAGATTGTTGGTTTTTTTTTTTTTTTTTCCTCTTTCCAGAGATCATTTAAAGTTCAGCACTTTTTTTGGCTGTATTAAAAAAAAAAAAAATTAACACTCTTCTGATTTGCTTTGGGGAAAGTTTAAGGTAAAAAATTCAGAGATTTTTGTTTCTCAGATATAAAGCTCCATTTCAAAGAATTTATTCCTTCCTTGTCTACTTGTGTTCCCTTCATATCATGTTATGTTCGTATTTATTCAAGGAATTGTTGTAGGCTACCTACTCTTATCCATTTATCTGAAGTAGGGTTCTTAGGCTAAATCCATAGGGTTTAAATTATTTTTAAAAATATGCTTTAATATTTACCTTGCTGTCCCATCGCTTTGCTGTTTCTTTTCTAAAAGTGTATTCCCTCTTCTTGCATATTCTAGTAAGTGAACATGGATAGAATTTGGCCAAATTCCAAATAAAACAAAACCACTTATCTAGGAGGATGTGGTGGGGGAATTTATTGAGTCTATTTAAAATATGGAAAGGATTGACTTTTTTCAAATGCCATCTTTCACTAAATAATAGAGTATTTCTCTACACTTAGTATTATTTCTATGTATATGTCTTAAGGGAAAGTGTTGCCATGTTTAGTATAGTAAACAAACATCCTGTTTAGCCCATTTTAAAGGTATTTTATGTATTTTTTTGTTATTGTAAATGACATACTTTCATCACATATTATTTAAAAACAATACTTATTCTTTTTATTTATTTTATTTTATTGTATTTTTTTCAGTTCTAATAGCTGGAGGCCTTTTTTTTTTCCCTTTAAGCTTTTTTATTTAAACATATAATATAACCCCACCACCCTCTCCCAACCCCTCTCCCCCCCACCCCCCCCAGTTTGTTTTATGACATTAAGAGTCTCTTTTGGTTTGTCTCCCTCCCAATCCCATCTTGTTTCATTTTTTCTTTTCCTACCCCCTTAGCCCCCACCCCTGTTGCATTTCCACTTCCTCATATCAGGGAGATCATGTGATAGTTGTCTTTCTCCAGTTGACTTATTTCGCTAAGCATAATACGCTCTAGTTCCATCCATGTCGTCGCAAATGGTAAGATTTCATTTCTTTTGATGGCTGCATAGTATTCCATCGTATATATATACCACCTCTTCTTTATCCATTCATCTGTTGATGGACATCTAGGTTCTTGCCATAACTTGGCTATTGTGGACATTGCTGCTATAAACATTCGGGTACACGTGCCCCTTTGGATCATTACGTTTGTATCCTTAGGGTAAATACCCAGTAGTGCAATTGCTGGGTCATAAGGTAGCTCTATTTTCAATTTTTTGAGGAACCTCCATGTTGTTTTCCAGAGTGGTTGCACCAGCTTGCATTCCCACCAACAGTGTAGGAATGTTCCCCTTTCTCCACATCCTCGCCAGCATCTGGCATTTCCTGACTTGTTCATTTTAGCCATTCTGACTGGTGTGAGGTGGTATCTCATTGTGGTTTTCATTTGCATTTCCCTGATGCCCAGTGATGTGGAGCACTTTTTCAGGTGTCTGTTGGCCATCTGGATGTCTTCTCTGCAGAAATGTCTGTTCATGTCCTCTGCCCATTTCTTGATTGGATTATTTGTTCTTTGGGTGTTGAGTTTGCTAAGCTCTTTATAGATTTTGGATACTAGCCCTTTATCTGACATGTCGTTTGCAAATATCTTTTCCCACTCTGTCAGTTGTCTTTTGGTTTTGTTGACTGTTTCCTTTGCTGTGCAAAAGCTTTTGATCTTGATGAAGTCCCAATAGTTCATTTTTTCCCTTGCTTCCCTTGTCTTTGGCGTTGTTCCTAGGAAGAAGTTGCTGCGGCTGAGGTCGAGAGGTTGCTGCCTGTATTCTCCTCAAGGATTTTGATGGATTCCTTTCTCACGTTAAGGTTCTTCATCCGTTTTGAGTCTATTTTCGTGTGTGGTATAAGGAAATGGTCCAATTTCATTTTTCTGCATGTGGCTGTCCAATTTTCCCAACACCATTTGTTGAAGAGGCTGTCTTTTTTCCATTGCATATTATTTCCTGCTTTGTCGAAGATTAGTTGACCATAGAATTGAGGGTCTATTTCTGGGCTCTCTATTCTGTTCCATTGATCTATGTGTCTGTTTTTGTGCCAGTACCATACTGTCTTGATGATGACAGCTTTGTAGTAGAGCTTGAAGTCTGGAATTGTGATGCCACCAACTTTGGCTTTCTTTTTCAATATTCCTTTGGCTATTCGAGGTCTTTTCTGGTTCCATATAAATTTTAGGATTATTTGTTCCATTTCTTTGAAAAAATTGGATGGGGTTTTGATAGGCATTGCATCAAATATGTAGATAGCTTTAGGTAGCATAGACATTTTCACAATATTTATTCTTCCAATCCATGAGCATGGAACATTTTTCCATTTCTTTATGTCTTCCTCAATTTCTTTCATGAGTACTTTATAGTTCTGTGAGTATAGATTCTTTGCCTCTTTGTTTAGATTTATTCCTAGGTATCTTATGGTTTTGGGTGTAATTGTAAATGGGATTGACTCCTTAATTTCTCTTTCTTCTGTCTTGTTGTTGGTGTAAAGATATGCAACTGATTTCTGTGCATTGATTTTATATCCTGACACTTTACTGAATTCCTGTACAAGCTCTAGCAGTTTTGGAGTGGAGCCTTTTGGGTTTTCCACATAGAGTATCATATCATCTGCAAAGAGTAATAGTTTGACTTCTTCTTTGCCGATTTGGATGCCTTTAATTTCTTTTTGTTGTCTGATTGCTGAGGCTAGGACTTCTAGTACTATGTTGAATAGTAGTGGTGATAACGGACATCCCTGCCGTGTTCCTGACCTTAACGGAAAAGCTCTCAGTTTTTCTCCACTGAGAATGATACTTGCAGTGGGTTTTTCATAGATGGCTTTGATAATATTGAGGTATGTGCCTTCTATCCCTACACTTTGAAGAGTTTTGATTAGGAAGGGATGTTGTACTTTGTCAAATGCTTTTTCAGCATCTATTGAGAGTATCATATGATTCTTGTTCTTTCTTTTGTTAATGTATTGTATCACATTGATTGATTTGGAGATTTTTGATGACTGTTTCAATCTCCTTACTGGTTATGGGCCTATTCAGGTTTTCTATTTCTTTCTGGTTCAGTTTTGGCAGTTTATATGTCTCTAGGAAAGCATCCATTTCTTCCAGATTGTCAAATTTGTTGGCATAGAGTTGCTCATAATATGTTCTTATGATTGTTTGTATTTCTTTGGTGTTGGTTGTGATCTCTCCTCTTTCATTCATGACTTTATTTATTTGGGTCCTTTCTCTTTTCTTTTTGATAAGTCTGGCCAGGGGTTTATCAATCTTATTAATTCTTTCAAAGAACCAGCTCCTAGTTTCATTGATTTGTTCTATTATTTTTTTGGTTTCTATTTCATTGATTTCTGCTTTGATCTTTATTATTTCTCTTCTCCTGCTGGATTTAGGCTTTCTTTGTTGTTCTTTCTCGAGCTACTTTAGGTGTAGGGTTAGGTTGTGTATTTGAGACCTTTTCTGTTTCTTGAGATAGGCTTGTATTGCTATATATTTTCCTCTCAGGACTGCCTTTGCTGTGTCCCACAGATTTTGGACCGTTGTGTTTTCATTATCATTTGTTTCCATGGTTTTTTTTCAATTCTTCTTTAATTTCCTGGTTGACCCATTCATTCTTTAGAAGGATGCTGTTGAGTCTCCATGTATTTGTGCTCTTTCCAAATCTTGTGATTGAGTTCTAGCTTCAGAACATTGTGGTCTGAAAATATGCAGGGAATGATTCCAATCTTTTTTTTTTTTTTTTAAGATTTTATTTATTTTTTTGACAGAGAGAAATCACAAGTAGGCAGAGAGGCAGGCAGAGAGTGAGAGAGGAGGAAGCAGGCTCCCTGCCAAGCAGAGAGCCCGATGCGGGACTCGATCCCAGGACCCTGAGATCATGACCTGAGCCGAAGACAGAGGCTTTAACCCACTGAGCCACCCAGGCGCCCTGATTCCTATCTTTTGATACCGGTTGAGACCTGGTTTATGACCCAGGATGTGATCTATTCTGGAGAATGTTCCATAGGCACTAGAGAAGAATGTGTACTCTGTTGCTTTGGGATGGAATGTTCTGAATATATCTGTGATGTCCATCTGGTCCAGTGTGTCATTTAAGACCTTTATTTCCTTGTTGATCTTTTGCTTGGATGATCTGTCCATTTCATTGAGGGGTGTGTTAAAGTCTCCAACTATGATTGTATTCTTGTCAGTGTGTTTCTTTGATTTTGTTATTAATTGTTTATATAGCTGGCTGCTCCCATGTTAGGGGCATAGATATTTAAAATTGTTAGATCTTCCTTTTTTTTTTTAAGATTTTATTTATTTATTTGACACACAGAGAGATCACAAGCAGGCAGAGAGGCAGGCAGAAAGAGAGAGAGGAGGAAGTGGGCTCCCCACTGAACAGAGAGCCCGATGTGGGGCTTGATCCCAGGACCCTGAGATCATGACCTGAGCCAAAGGCAGAGGCTTTAACCCACTGAGCCACCGAGGCGCCCCTAAAATTGTTAGATCTTCTTGTTGGACAGACTCTTTGAGTATGATATAGTGTCCTTCCTCATCTCTTATTATAGTCTTTGGCTTAAAATCTAATTGATCTGATATAAGGATTGCCACCCCAGCTTTCTTCTGATGTCCATTAGCATGGTAAATTGTTTTCCACCCCCTCACTTTCAATCTGGAGGTGTCTTCAGGTCTAAAATAAGTTTCTTGTAGGCAGCATATTGATGGGTTTTGTTTTTTTATCCATTCTGAAACCCTGTGTCTTTTGATTGGGGCATTTAGCCCATTTACGTTCAGGGTAACTATTGAGAGATATGAATTTAGTGCCATTGTATTGCCTGTAAGGTGATTGTTACTGTATATTGTCTCTGTTCCTTTCTGATAATACTTTTAGGGTCTCTCTTTCCTTAGAGGACCCCTTTCAATATTTCCTGTAGAGCTGGTTTGGTGTTTACAAATTCTTTCAGTTTTTGTTTTTCCTGGAAGCTTTTTATCTCTCCTCCTATTTTCAATGATAACCTAGCTGGATAAAGTATTCTTGGCTGCATGTTTTTCTCGTTTAATGCTCTGACTTATTCTTTTTATTAAGAGAAGAGTAACACATGCCCATTATAGAAAATGTTATATTAAAATCGCTTGTAATTTACACTACTATGTGCATATTATAAGTAATATACATTTCACTTAGTAATATGCATTTAGGTTTCTTCCCTGCCTTTTAGTAGTTTGATAGTTCATTTTCTTTTTAGCACTAATATTCCATTCCAGTTTATCTGTTTACCTCCTGGAGGACATGTTGGTTGCTTCTAAGTTTTGGCAATTATGAATAAAGCTGCTGTACATATTCGTGTACAGGTTTTTGTGTGCATAGAAGTTTCAGCTCTTTTGGGTAAATACCAAGGAGCACAATTGCTGGATCATATGTTCAAAGTGTATTTAGTTTTGTAAGAAACCAGCCTGTCTTCCAAAGTGGCTGTACCATTTTATATTCCCACCAGTAATGAATGAGAGTTCCTGTTACTCAGTATTCTCTCTAGCATTTGACGTTGTCAGTGTTCTGGATTTTGGACATTCTGACAGGTGTGTAGTGGTCTTTCATAGAAGTTTTAATTTGCATTTTCCCTGATGACACATGGTATGGAACATCTTCTCATTTGCTCGTTTGCCATTTGTATATTTTCTTTATGAGTTGTCCATTAAAGTCTTTGGCCATTTTAAAAATCAGCTTGGTTACTTTCTTATTGTTTAATTTTAAGAGTTCTTTGTGTATTTTGGATGACAGTCCTTTAGCAGATGTGTCTTTTCTAAATATTTTCTCCCAGTCCACAGCTTGTCTTCTCATTCTCTTGACATTATCTTTCTCAGAGCAGAAATTTTTAATATTCATGAACTCCAGCTTGTCAGTAGACACACTCTGATAAATCTGGACTAGCAAGAACCTCACCATTTGTTGGTAGTTGTGTTAGTCATTTTGTTTTCCACCACAGTGGTGTCTGTGAGATTAAAGTGCTGTGGTAGCCCTTCATAATTAGTTTTGAATTGAACAACAGAATAATACACTTGTACAAATGATGCTTTATTGGTAATCACTATTTTTTCATGAAGACCTAATAGACATTGTTTTTAGAAGATATTTTGTCATACAGATATTGGTATGTTTGTATAGTTACTTTTAGAATCCATGTATACAGAATGTATGCACTTTTCCTAACCTTACATTAGTACTGTATAATTAATTTAGCTGCATGTTAAAATGTAAAATTCAATTCCTCGATCACACTATACTTCAGCTGCTCAATGCTGGATAGTGGGGATCTAGAACATTTTCATATTTGCAGAGAGCTCTATTTAACAGTGGTATTCTTGAACATAAGCAGTTGTGCATTAAAAAAAAATTTCCTGTAATTCTTTCTACTTTGTAGTAATTACTGAAATAAAATATTAAAATGAAAAAAGAAGAATAGAATAAAAAGCTCAGTGAAAGGATTTGTTTCCCTACTGTCATTTTTGGTTTTGTGTCTTAGTCATTTATGATAGATAAAGCAATGGTTTTAACTGTAGCTGAATGAACTGTGTGTTCACTGCTCAGCCAGATGCAAAACTCAGTGGGAGGAGCAGTTCAACGGGACTGGTCCATCAACTGGTCTGTCTTCGTGGGCATGCAAACAGTGATAGGTAGTATTAATCACAGCCCCAGACTCTAGCTTCTGCAATAACCGTGTTTGCATAAATCTCATTCCTAGAATTAAGAACATGTCTACTGTGAATCCCTGATTTTTAATTCCTTGGAATTGGAAGGCTGCACCAGAGACAAAATAGAGACACAGTACAATAGAATAAAGGCCTGGAAAACTTCCTCCAAGAATGGCTATTTTTTCTTCATTGACCTTGTAATTATTGAATAAACTTACTTGATTGCTATAGGAGTAGTGTTTTCTCCAAATTTATTTTTTTAAAGCCCTCATTTCATTCAAGCAACATTTAACATAGGCTATCGTATGCTTATAATGTGCTTTACTTCTGTTTATTCTTAGTGGTATAGTGTCAACTCATCTAGAAATAGTTTGAAAATTTCCTTGGAGTGAGAGAGGTAAAAGGCACCTGGAAATATAACGCATTTCGTAGTTTAATCTTGATATTGGAAGAATCTATCATTTGCCTGCTATTGATTTCCTTTTTTGTTTTTTTTTAAGGTTGCTTGCAGTGTTTGAATGTTGAGAAGATATAGTTGCTAAAGCTGCATTTAGATGGTGGGAATTTGTACAAGGAGGGTGGTTAATACGTGATAATGAGTAACAATAGATACTGGTTTGGTGATGTGCATATAAATCTATTTTAGCTGTTCCTTCGAGTAAAAAGATCCAGTTTGCATGGGTAACTGTTGTTTAGATCTTTGCTGTTCTTGGAGGCTAATTTAGAGCCTAAGTAAAAACTATCCTGGATTAGGTGGGGGGAGGTGGCACACTGTAGAGGCCCCATAGGTAGGACATGTATTTCTAAAAAATGATAGGAGATAACTAACTATCGTACCTAGTCGACTACCATGAAAGGGTAGGAAAAGTGATAGGTGTTATCATCTGTCTTGCTCTCTGCACCTGAGTTACAGATACAACACAAAGGAAATGTGGTCTGGGACATATTCTTCCAAAAGCATTTACAGAGGTCCGGTTAAGTGTCTTGAATTTTTCTATTAAAAGTTTCTCATTTAATCCCTTGAAATGAATTGGCAAATTGATAGAGGTTACGTAAATAGGGACTGCCAGGGTACATATTTAGGTAAAGGGGAAATTCACACTAAAGATAATCTTTCCTGTAGAAAAATGTCTTTTCTATAGAACTGTTACTTGAAAGGACTATTTTTTCAAACATAATCTTCCTTTGGTATGCTTTGGTGGCAATTGGGAATGGAACTGCTGTGATAAAATGATTTAAAAAGAGATATACATGCTAATGCACCAAGATACCAAAAATCTTGGCTCTTCTTCTGGAATTAATGTTGACGTTCAGTTAAAAGATAAACAGATGTTTCATAGATAGATTATTCAAAGAAGAGAGATCTTCGGACATTCAATCTTACAGAAGTTTTTTTTCAGATTTTCAAAACCGTAAAAAACCAATCTAGTTCTCTGTTGTTGCTGCAGTCGTTTGCTCACGAATGGATACGCTTTAAATATATTTTGGTTTTTGTCAGCTTTGCTGTCAGTTCTCTACTTTAAAAAATTATTTTTCAAAAACAGGTAGTTAGAACAAAATCAGGATGCTTTTGCACAAAGTATCGAATTACGAGCTACTTTGAAAAAAAAAAAAAAGCCTCTGTGATTGTTTTGAATGGTAAGGGTTGTACTTTGTTTTAAGTCGTTTTCCGGTTTTCGTTTCAGCGATGAAGTCTTACACTCCTTATTTCATGCTCCTGTGGAGTGCTGTGGGGATAGCGAAGGCTGCCAAAATCATCATCGTGCCGCCAATTATGTTTGAAAGCCATATGTACATTTTCAAGACGCTAGCCTCAGCCTTGCATGAGAGAGGCCACCGCACAGTGTTTCTTCTCTCCGAGGGCAGAGACATCGCGCCATCTAATCATTACAGCCTCCAGCGATACCCAGGGATTTTTAACAGTACCACCTCGGATGCTTTCCTGCAGTCCAAAATGCGGAATATCTTCTCTGGGAGATTGACAGCAATCGAACTGTTTGACATACTGGATCACTATACCAAGAACTGTGATATGATGGTTGGCAACCATGCCCTGATTCAGG
>RCUC01045762.1:0-31339 GCA_003697995.1 Taxidea taxus jeffersonii | reverse complement strand
AAAAAGGCTAACCGTTATCAACTTCCAAACTATTCTTAAGAATTTGTGAGCCACTGTCTCAGGTAATGATAAGTGGAGGTCATCACTTTCTTAGTCCCTGGTTGGTCACTCTCTACCTTATCTAAGGAAGCAGAGAAAATGCTATGGATTTGCTTAGCACGGTTATATATGTTGCCTCCCTTTATCTGCCCTCAGCTTCGTGAGGTCCTATGTTATTCCCATTTCCACCAGAAGAAAGCAAAGTGTTCAGGAAGATGAGACAACTAGATGGAAAACACGAAATGATGAGTGACTAATCCCATGTAGCCCCGTCAAACACATCCCCTCCCAGAACTTTACTGCTGCCACAAAACCCCAAAAATGGATTTGAAAGGGACCAAGCAGCCTCCCAGAGGCACACAGCCCATGGAAGACAACCTCATATTTGACTAAAGGATGTGAGCTCTGTCTTTTCTGAGAGCCTGGAGAGAACATGTCATCTTAAGTTTTGAAGGGGCAAAGTAGTCTTTCTGTTAGCAGAAGCAGTTTTTCAGTTATTCGGTGGGCACTGATACCATATGTTGGTATGCACAGAGGTGTGTTCTGGGGAAGAGGAGATTGTTTTGTTTTGATTCAAGGAAGAGGATATTATCATTGCTTTATATTTGTGTGTGCACGAGACAGTGTGTGTGTGCGTGTGCATGCAGTGTGTGCATACACCTGGGATACCAAGGAGAAGAAAGGAAGGAGATGGAGATGGTGGACAGGAGGCAGGACATCTGATGCACAGTAGCTAACGGGTGTGCTTTCAAGTCTCTCTCTTGGGAGGTATAATCAGGTCCAGAGGCTGAACAGCAGAATTTCTGAAGGACTGACTGTAAAACTAAGGGTATAATAAGCAATGCTGCTCTCAGGACATAAAAAATGAGCATACTTTTCTAATCAAATCTCCAGGGGAAAGGACTCCAGCGATGAGGAAGTTCGGGTGCATAATTCAGCAGGCTCGTACTGCGGACCTACTATGTGCTACATCAACTTGAACAACACTGCTACCTGGGATTGGCATTAGTTTTCAAAAAATGCTAGACTTGGACATTTCTGAGGTCTGGATCCAAGAAGAGGCCCAGTTCCTGCCCCTCGGTTCTTATCATGTAGAAGACATTCACAACACCCATGAATTTTTCTATATAAAAGGCATATCCATAAATGATACATGGAGGTACTGAGGTTACATTGACCTGAACAACCCATTACAATTGCTCTAAACAAGTGGGCACATGGGGCAGGGAAGACAGGGGTGAATAAGTGTAACCTCATTGTCAGCAGAACTCCACCTTTTGCTATGACAATAAAATTAAAATAACAATAATAAACAAATCCTTCCTAAATACTTATAATCCCAGTCCCTGTTCCAAGTCCTTTGTGTGCTTTAACTCATTGAATCCTCACCACGTCCCTTTGAATGATGAACCAGTAAGAATCTACCATTTAAACGCCACTGTACAGACAAGGGTTCTTTAACATAGAGTTAACGCAAGTTAACTAACATGTCTAAGGCCAAACAACTAGTAAAGGAGGAGTTTGGGGTTTAACCAACTGCAAACAGAACTGGGTCAAATCATATTCCATGTGGGATGGGAAAGCCTCATCCCAAATCATCTTTCCAAGAATTTTAGAGACACTGTTATATTCAGCTTATAGTTTTCCTTATCACCTCTGGCTACAACTTCATGCTTTTGCTGAATTATCGCCGTACATGGACTGTCTTACCATCCTTCACTTATTGGCTTGTTCTCTACTATACATTTGATACACAATTCCTTTTTCTTAATTTTCATTGTATATGTGCATATTTATATATATTCATTCATTCACATATATTGACAGAAGATATCTATCCATCTATCTATATCTGCACATAAGACCATCATATGAGTCACACAATTGATTGACTGGACAATGTTTAGGGAATTATAAAACAAAAATTAGATTTATGAGCAGAATCAGCATTTTAACACCATTAGCTTGAGATTAGGAATCATAGCTACAAAACAGCATTCCCCAAATGCTAATATCCATGTGTTATGTTTGGTTAGCATAACTTTTCAAAATGTGAATTTCAATACCTTCAGATGAGGCAAGCACTTTCCAACTCACCCACCCCAGGCGTCATCTCTCCCTGTTGCTTTAAGCAGGTCAGCTTCATTAGCTCGCATTACCATTCTGGACCAGGAAAGCACTTCCATTTGCCATCCTCATAAGAGCTTCTTTGCATTAAGCAAGTTTCATGCTTCGGTTGTCAGCTCTCAGCTTCTGGAGTGGAAAGCCAGAAGGCAGAATGTAGGGTTATATGGGACTGAGCGTCCTGTATACATTTCATCCATATTTCTAGAACAGGAAAAAAAAGATCACTGCTAAATGATGTTTATTATTATTTTATTATTAATCATTTGTTAGTGAGCATAGGAAAAAAATCTATCACTAAATAGAGTTACAGAATCTAAAAAACCATATTCCGTTTTCCTCACAAAACAAAACAGTGTGAGTTTGGTCTCTGCCTCTGGACGAGGAACAGAGGCCAATTATTTACACAGGTAAAAGACAGGCTACTGGCAAGAGAAAACTGGGAAAAGAAAGAGCTGTTAGAACTTCAAAGTAACTGAAACCTTCAGATAATACCAACCAGTCAACTTAAATAAGGTCACCTTAGGTGGGTCAGCACAACTCCTCTGGATCTCCTCCAATTTTTCTGAAAGCCTTAAGAGTAGCAGTGGTTCTCATTCAATCATTTATTCATTCATTCAAAAATATGTATCAGGGGGCACCTGGGTGGCTCAGTGGGTTAAGCCTCTGCCTTTGGCTCAGGTCATGATCTCAGAGTCCTGGGATCAAGCCCCACATCGGGCTCTCTGCTCATCAGGGAGCCTGCCTCCCTGCCTACTTGTGATCTCTGTCAAATAAATAAATAAAATCTTAAGAAAAAAAAGTATCAGGATCCTGAGTAACGCACTGCTCTAGGTCCTTAGACGATGGCAAGAAACAAAACAGACAAAATTCCCCACCTAGTAGGAAAAGCCAGACCACAAGCAAACATGCGGTTTATACAGTAGTTTCAGAAAGTGATAAGACCTCTAAAACAAAACAAAAAGCAAACATTTAAAAAGCGAAGAAGCAGGGGCCTAGGGAGATGAGAGCCACCGAGGAGTTTACCAGAGGTTTTGAGAGAGTGAGAGAGCTCACATTAGAGATAACACTCAGAATGCAATATTCTGCTTCTCGTTCCTAAAATGACCATCATTCCCGCTGCTCAGAGCCTAACTCCTCGCCAGCTGCCTCAGCCTTCCTTTACTTCTATTCTCCTCCTTATCGGTCCCCTTCCACACACCCCTATTCCGATTTATTATGGATTTAAATGAGCTTAGTCCGCTATTGTTTTCACTCTCCTACCAACCTAGGCACTCAGGTTCTCACCCTGCACCCCCTATTGTATTTATCAAGTTATTTTTCCTCACCCAGCTGAGAAATGTTTAGCAAATTGCCAAACCATCCCGAATCTACAATTCATCTGTATTTTCTTTGTATTGTTCCTCTTTCTTACTCGATTCTGAAATGTCTGTGCTGAGCCATTGTGTTCCAGCCAGAAAGCAAACTGGAATAAGGCCATTACTTTGTATGATACTATTTGCACAGTGACTTCTTTCACTCAAGCAGCTAGAACTTTGTAATGATATTTTATTCAAAATGTAAGAAGGATTTCCACATTCCATTTTTTGCTGAGGACATAATATGTATTCTAGAACAAGATATATGTGCAGTTATGTGAGGGGGAAAATGACTTCTCTTTGACAAAAAACAATTTAATTTTCAGAAGAACTATTAGCCAATAGAAACGTTCAGTTAAGAGTTGCAACAAGTAATTTCAGTCATGGGTGCTAAAGATAATGAACTGCTTCTCCTTCACTTATCACTGGAAATGGCCAAATCATTATGGATCTCAGTAGTAACTAATGGTCTAAGACAACAGGGTTGAGCAAATGACTATTTTATAGCTCAGTGACTCTTTGAATGCAGGCTAGACCATTCAGGTATTTAAGTGTTATCCACGGCCTCTTAAATTGAACAAATGGGTCTATAATAATTAAAATACTGTAAATACCAGTGACACAGTTCCTGAGTTTTCAAAGAGATTCTCTAGTCCTAAGGGAGCAAAATGAGGTGTTGCCTTGTTAGGAAGGCACTGTTTATATCCAGAAGCATCCTGATAAGCTGGCGAAGGCCCTCCCTCTTGGTTCCCCGGAAGTTTCCACAAAGGGGGCAGTGAAAGGCGACAGCAGCTGAGCTCACTTAATGTTCCTTTCTAGGGCTTTCCATCTCAGTGAGCAGCCCTCTCACTTCCTGTGTCAGGCTTTGCCAACATGTCACACATTCTATAAGATCTCAACACATTAGGAAAATAAAAAGTAGCTCCTATTTTTAAAATGATTGGAGACACTCTACATATAGGAATGTCCTCCTTCTCCTCACCTTTGGGTGCATAGCCCGTTTTCACAAGAGAAGATATTACAGTCTCTTTTGGAGAAAGGAAGTTCAGATGAAGCTATCCTGATACACAACTATATTAACTCTGGGCACAAACAGGGACTGAGGGGAAATTTCTATTGCTTTCAAAACACTTAAAGAACAAAAACTATATTATTAATTATAGCTCTGAAATATTTTGTTGACCTTCTGCTAAAGGCATAGGAGAACACTGAACCAAAGTATAACGAAATGGCACTGAAAGGAGGCCAGGTAGTGAGGTCAGGTGCTATCTTGTTGAAGTTTAATTAGTTGTACCTCTGAGGTCTGAGAGAAACTACCTGAATCACCTGAGTAACAATAAATTGGCTTCCAGGAAACAGGGAAAACATATCCTTACAGCGGCACTTTCAAGAAGATATGACCTAATAAAAGAATGTGGTTGATTTTTTGATTGACTGTTTGGGGAATGCTGTCTCCTAAAGGACAGGATTCGTGTCTTTTTTCATTACTTCTGGAGTATACCCAGCCCAGGGCTCTTACCAGATAAAGGTTCCAGCCATTCATAGAATCATGGACGGAAGGAAGCTTGAGAGGCCACAGCCAACAGTCCCCTGACTATAGGAAGCACCCAACTCAAAAAATTACCTTTTTTAAAAGATAAATTATCTTTTTTTTTCTCAGAAGAAATACAGATATTCCAAACATTTTCTTAAAATCAAGAAGGTCTTCCTGATATTTCACTAGAATCCCTCTTAACCTGTCAAATATAGAAGCAGAGAACAGCTGCTTAAAATCATTCACATAGCTTCATTGCTTCGTTGCCGTGAGGACGGTGATTAAGATCTTTCTCTCTCCTGGGTTCTCAGCCTGGGGTGAGAAACCTAATTCTTTAATGTTCTTTCACAGGACTGGTCCCTAAACCACTAATAACATTTTAAAACTGATGCCTTCGAGATCTCCAAATTCTCCTCAGCAGACTCCCATTAAGACTCACACTTCCGAAAGCAGTGGCTTTTAACAACCTTCTCCTCTTGTATTAAGCAGAACCCTTTCTCCTCCAGAACCACTTTTCTTATCCAGTATATTATAGGGTGATCAGCTGGCCTGGTTTGCCTCCAAGGGGGGTCCTGAGATGTGGGACTTATGGAGTTAAACCTGGAAAAGTCCCAAGCAAACCTGGGTGAGTTCATCCTCCCACACATCAAGTCCAGCCTGCTCTGACGGGTGGGGCAGTGGAAGGAGGTTTAGGGGCCCATGACTCTCCCCCACCCCTAGCCTCTTGAACCACTTTGACAGAGGTCCCAGGCTCCAAGGAATTCAGCCTGAAAATCATGCTTTAAGGAATATTTAGAGGGGCACCTGGGTGGCTCAGTGGGTTAAAGCCTCTGCCTTCGGCTCAGGTCGTGATCTCAGGGTCCTGGGATCGAGCCCCGCATCGGGCTCTCTGCTCAGAGGGGAGCCTGCTTCCTCCTCTCTCTCTGCCTCTCTGCCTACTTGTGATCTCTGTCTGTCAAATAAATAAATCTTAAAAAGAAAAAAAAGAATATTTAGAAAAAAAGGAATATTTAGAATAGTGCTAAGTATGGAGCAGTTTCTCAGAGGCAGCACTAACATTTTGGGGATGGTGATTCTTTGTTGTGGGGAGCCGTCCTGTGCATTGTAGGATATTTTGCAATATCCCTGACCTCTATCCACTAGATGCCAGCTTACCCTCCCAAGAGGGTAGGAGATAACCTAAGACATCTCAACCCCACCCTATGGAGAACCACTAGTATTGTGATAATCCTTTCATCCCGTCCAGGTTGTAATCCATGAGGTGGGTGGGTCATAAAAATTGATGTAGTGGTTCACACGAGCATAAAATAATAATTTAAAAATGAAGACAAATAGAAAAGGATAGGTAAGATAGGATAAGACAGGATATGCTAGAATGGAATGGAATAGAACACAGAGTCTCACATGTAGTAAGGGTATTATTTTGTGAAACATTTGTTTCAGATTTATATATATATATACATACTTACATATACTGGGTCACAGTGTAGAATTGTTTACCGTGGGTCACTCTCAAAAAAGTCTGAAAACCCCGATGCTAGGATCTGTCCATCCTATTTGCACATGTCCATGTTAGGATATCTACTTCACGCTCTAGCATCACCTGCCCATCCCAGCTAGCCTCCGAAACTTAGTTGCCACCCTCTTGCAAAATCAATCCCATCCGTGGCTTATATTTATGACGACTGAATTATCCCACATGAATTACCTATGAAACCTCTTGCTGTTTGCGTGTATCCACTTCTCCAAATTGTCAAGGTCACCTTGAACTTGATTTAAGTTCACAAAGCAGCTGTCACTGGCAGATTTAATATGAACATATTTTATTCTACTATTTGAGTCACTCTCTGTAATCGTGTAGTTCTCAAAGAAGTACTTGTGGGGTGTAGGTTTCTCCTATCTGGTAGCATGATTTTTTTATGTCCCCTCAGGTTTTGTAAATACTAAAGGTTCTCAAATCCCAGCCATTTCTCATTCTAGGCTTCATTTCACTTTTTTTTCCCCTAAGACTACTACTATTCGGGCTATATCAGCCACAGCATTTTTGCTTTAAATCAAAGCTGTCCAGCATGTGGCTGACTATCTCAGATTATGCATAGACCACACCTCATGGATAGAGCAATAATAAAACCAGGACCTGGGGGACCCTGTGCAGTGCTTAGTAAAGAAAATCACTGTCGTTTTTGTCTTCCTGAAGCTGTGAGGACTGAGAGGATCTTGTAGATTTGTAGGCCTTACTCAGAGATCAGTTGGGCCATTAGAAACAAATTATAGTGGGTTTGATTTTTAGTAGGAATAAACCTTTCCAGCAGTCCATCAGAAATCATTTGCCTTGGTCCTCCATTTACTTATGGTCAAGAGGTAAAAATCAGCCAAACTGAAGGATTTGTGTTTTTCAAATGATGCCGAGCATAATCAGCCTGGGCTGGGGTGACCTCAGGGCCAGGAGAGAGGAATTCTCAGGAGCTATTTGTCCACACTAGTTCAGATGGTGGTGAGGGGATTCAGAGACCCCACATTCTTCTTCTCAGTAGTAGTCGGCTCTTGTAGATGTCACGGGTTAAATCATGACCCCTCCCCCACACCCCAAATTCACATGTTAAAGTCCTAATCTTCCATTCTCTAGAATGTAATCTTTTTTGACGATAGGGTCTTTACAAGAAGTAATCAAGTTATAATGAAGTCATTAGTGTGGTTCCTAATTCAATATGACTGGTGTCTGTATAAGAGGGGGAAATTTGGAGACAGACACACACAGACCTAAAGATTGAATCTATGCTGTCACAAACCAAAGAACTACAAGAAGCATGGAGAGAAAGCCCAGCACATCCCCTTTGCTCACAGCCTCAGAAGGCACCAAGACTGCTGACCCTGTGACTCAGACTTCTGGCCTCAGGAACTGTGAGACAGGAATATTGTGCGGTTTAGGCCCTCCAATTTGTGGTACTTTGTTCTAGTAGTCCTAGCAAACTCCTATGTGGGGGGATGGATCTCCTGCTTTCTCATCATCTGCACAAAAATATACACCACACATACTCACAGCCCCCACACTCACCACACATACGCACACTGAAGCTAACCACACTCACATATATAGCCTGGAATTTTCATTTCTATTATCTTTCTGTTCAGTTTGGCTGATAAAAGATCTCTTTAAAACTAATTTGAATACTATAAAATAAGACATCATTTAAACCAACTCTCTGTCTTTCTTCACCCTTCCCTCTCTTTCTTATCAGGAAATGAGTAGAGAAAATGTAAAGCCTATGCCCTGGCCCCATTTTGCTAAAGTGATTTTGGGAGCATAATCGAAATTTGCTGCTTCAGAGTCAGAGTTCTTCCCAGAAGAACTTCTCAAGCTTTCATATGCTAAAGCTTGGAGGTCTGGTTAAAATGTTGAGTCTGTCTGATTGATGTAAGAGGTCTAGAGTAAGGCCTGAGATTCTGCATTTCTAACCAGCCCCCAGGTGAAGCCAATGCTGCTGGACTGCGGGCCACATCTTGAGTAGCAAGGTTTAAAGGAAAGCAGATCCCCCAAATCTGGTTCATCACCAGAATTCATCTCACACCTATAAAAATCTGAATTTCCAGAGAAAGGGCCCAGGAACTTCTTTTCATAAAAAAGAAAGATTGCTAAGATAATTTATATCATCATCAAGGTATGGGAACCACCACTCCATATCCCACGCCCTTTGGCTGGATTTTCACACTATGGAACAAGGAGGAAAGAATGAATTTCCAGAATTAAGCAGCCCAGACCTAGACATTGTGGCAAGTCCTCAGGAGGGTTCCTAATCTACATGGGTGAGAGAGTTAATAATCATAAAAGCAAAGCCGGTTAAGCATTTAGAGCTCTGTTTTGGGAAAGGGGTGGCAACAGAAATGAATGAAAGAAGGAAAAGGAGGAGGAGGAGGAGGAGGTGTGGAGACACTAAATTCAACTGGAACTCCATTGTGTTTCCAACACTGAGTTTCCAGGGGCACAGCTAAGATCACCAACAGCGTGATTGTTCCAATCGATGTTGAGAATTGAAGAACTCAAAGATGATAATACAACCATCACACCAGGACAGGAGATGGCACAGATGTGGGCTTCCTAGGATATGGATGAATTTCTGTGCTAACGTTGTCCATGTGACCACATCAACAATGGCTTGATATCAGATTTAATGCCAGTTACTGGATTAAGAATAAATTACTCAGTGTTTGCCAGTATGATGTTCTTAACCATACTTAAATCTCCTACCCACAGAGCTGAGTTGTGAGAGGTTATGGTTTATGCCTGGGGTGCAGTTCAAAGTTATGCACCCTGTGGATGCTTGCTAAGTACTTGTTGCCTATCTGATTGAACCCCACCATGAACGTCTAGCTCCTCTGTATTTCCTATAATCTTGTCAGATGCACTGGAACCAGAGAAGCACCAGGGTGGGAGATTTTGTCCATCTCTCTTTCTCTGCAAGAACTCCCTGAGCTGCTTATAAATATGCTGATCAAAACCTGCATCAAAGAGAAAACGCATTTCCATATTCCCAGTTTCCTTTATGACCAGAAAATGGATCAAAGAAAAAACATCTCTCCCATTCCAATTTTTCTTTTCATTCCTGATTTAGAGGTCAGAAATGTTTCACATGTGGGAATAGAACAAGCAATGAGTTCTGAACTCCATTTAAGGGCAGAAGTCCATATGAGCTCAAAGTACAAGGATTTCAAATTCTTTCCCCAGATGTACTTACAGGGATAGAAAAAAAATGTCTTAATTCTTTTACTGAATATATTCAATTTTACTAAAAGGTGATAATAACCATTTTTACATTTTGATACTTGAAAGAAAAAGGAAAAGTATTGTAAGCTTTAGTATAGTACATGATGATCAATTTAATTTTAGTCATAATGCCTAATTCAAAAATAATATTTTAGGATTTCAATTGCACTTTAGATATAGCTAAGAAATGAAAATGAATTTACTCCTTTTAATTGAAAGTGTTCCAAGATCCATCTCAAAACTGACTCACTTCCTTGGTTGCTTAATTGATGATCACTAGGTTAAGTTTGAAAATTTTGACTGTTGACTTTTCTCTCAATATTTTCATGTCATTTCTTTTTTGTTTTAATTTTACAGACCCAGAAGTAAGAACTCATGCTGTGAACATGAGTAATTTTCCTAACAACTTAGTGTGAATTAAAGAAATTAATGGAGGCTGTTGTGTGTGTTTGAACAGCTTACCTAGGATTATAATATTAATGTTTCTGCTTTCCTTTTGTGAAGGTGTTACTGACCTGAAAACAATTTTGTTACATATTTTAGAGAAAGCACCTACACAGAAAACAAATAAGCTCTTTTGCTTCATAGTTCTAATTAGATAAAGAACTTGGTATAAATTTCAATATATTAAACAATGTGATTCCAATAATAATAATTTATTGACTATAGTGAACTTAAATAAATAGTTTCTTAATATCTAAAAAGTAATTATTCATCCTGTTGTTAAAGGGATTGTTAAACATGCATCTCTAATTTGAAAAAGAAAGGAGGAAGGAAGGAGAGAAGAAGGAGGGAGAGAGGGAAGGAAGGAAAGAGGGCAAGAGGAAGGGAAGCCAGGAGGGAGGAGGGAGGAAAGAAAGGAAGGCAAGAGGGAGGGAGGGAGGGAGGGAGGAAGGGAAAGCAGGAAGGAAAGAAGGAGGAAGCAAAGAAGGAGGGAAGGGAGGGCAGACAGACAGTAATTCCCAAGAAGCAATTTACCATGTTGATCTAGGTTCTCTCCAGCTTTAAATGAATCAACTGTGTTGCTAAGGCCACACCACCCCTTCCTGAAAATTAGCTTCTAGAAAATGAGACTAACTGAATCTGATAGCATCTGAGATCCTTTTCAGTTCTGCCATTCTATGATTCTGTGCAAGAAAAGCAGCCTTGCAGTGTTCATAAAGGTTACCTTATAGATAGTTAGTGCTCTGTATTTTACTTTTGAAAGCCAGAATTTCTAGAGCTCTCCTACAATCCTTTGTGGTGTTAAAAAATATCTCCAACGTTCACAGGAGATTTTTACAACTCTCATCATGGTATCAGAGCAGAAATTTCCCCGGGTCTGCTGCATTCTGTTTTCACTTTAAAGGGAACCTCTTCCCTGAAGCTGCTTCAAGTGCACCACTTGGAGACTGGGCGCTGAAGGACCCCAATGAAGCTCCCTGGAGCCTCCCTGCTTCCCACCACCCCGCACCAAGCTTCTCCTCTCCGGGCCTTAGCACAAGCAGCAGCACCATGATCCTTTCGGGCTTAAGTACAAATTCTCTGTGCACTCATCACGATAAATGTCTTGCTTAAGTCTCTGCTTACGTGTTTGTGTGGCCATCCACATCATCGTCATGTTGTCACGGCTCAGCAAGTTTCCATGGGACAACACACCCGTGCACAAGCACACACACGTGCATGCGCGCACACACAGAGATGTAATTTCACTTTGTCATTGGCATAACTTCCATATGGTAAAGTACACAGCTTCATGAATTTTCGCTAACATACTACCAACTGTGCAGCTTCATGAATTACAGTGTGTGTGCAGCAATCTAACCACCAACCAGATCAAGACAAAGAATGTTTCCAGTACTCCAGAAGCCTACCTGACTCCACTTCCCAGACGGTGACTTGATGTTCACAATTCTCATCATCCACACATGCTTGAGGAAGACACTCTTCCCCCACCCAAACCTGGTCATGTTATGGCCTCCTAAGATTGTCTTGGTTTTCCACATCCCCTTCTTTATCTTGCTGTCTTCCACATAGCTCAGTGGTTTCTAGCCCATTCCAACACTCTTGTTTCTTTCTGTGCAGAGCAGGTATGGCGCTTAAGCACGGTAAGAACAACAAATAGTCCTCCACAGAGTATCAAATCCCTACTGCAGGCAAGCCCTGTACTAACACTTAATAATCATCCTCAAATTTAAGCCCCACACATAACTGATTTTCTTCCGTAGACTCTTACTAATGTCTCTTTCAAATCTCTATCTGCTCAAAACCTACTCCACCAGAAAGCCTTTCTGATAATAATGGCTATCACTTAGCGAGCCCCAGCTGTATGCCATCCCAAGGGCCACCCGAAGAAGAATGGGAGAGATGACTAGTCCTGTTTCCAGGATTCCGGAAGGGGCAGGACATACAAGAAGAACTCTGAAGTGAGCTTGCCTATTTTCTCCTTTTCTTCTATGTAGTGCTTTCATTCATTCATCCAACAAATATTTATTGAGCTCCTGATACATAGTAATGTATCAGGCGTACATGCTGGAAACACCAAAGTGAGAAAACAGATGATGATCTTTGCTCTTAGGGAGCTCACATTTTAGTGAGGGGAGGTAGTAAAAAATGATAATAAAAAAAGTATCTCCTCTGACTGGTGTGAGGTGGTATCTCATGGTGGAACCCTCCTACACTGTTGGTGGGAATGCAAGCTGGTGCAACCACTCTGGAAAACAGCATGGAGGTTCCTCAAAAAATTGAAAATAGAGCTACCTTATGACCCAGCAATTGCACTACTGGGTATTTATCCTAAAGATACAAACGTAGTGATCCAAAGGGGCACGTGTACCCGAATGTTTATAGCAGCAATGTCCACAATAGCCAAGTTATGGAAAGAACCTAGATGTCCATCAACAGATGAATGGATAAAGAAGATGTGGTATATATATATGATGGAATACTATGCAGCCATCAAAAGAAATGAAATCTTACCATTTGCGACGACATGGATGGAACTAGAGCGTATTATGCTTAGCGAAATAAGTCAACTGGAGAAAGACAACTATCACATGATCTCCCTGATATGAGGAAGTGGAGATGCAACGGGGGTGGGAGTTAAGGTGGTAGGAAAAGTAAAAATGAAACAAGATGGGATCGGGAGGGAGACAAACCAAAAGAGACTCTTAATGTCATAAAACAAACTGAGGGGGGTGGGGGGGAGAGGGGTTGGGAGAGGGTGGTGGGGTTACATTATATGTTTAAATAAAGCTTAAATAAAAAAAGAAAAAAAATAAAATAAATAATAAATAAAAGCTTAAAAAATTTAAAAAAAAGTAAAATATATGGCATTATTAGATAGTATAAAATGCACTGGAGAAAAAAAAGAGGTGGACTGTGGACAGCAAGAGTGGCTGATGTTATAGTTTTAAACAGTGTGGCCAAAGTAGGTCCCACTGAGAAGGCAACAGTCAAGTCTTAAAGGATATGAGCCAGTTATGTGGATATCTGGATATCAGGGGGAGACACTGGCAAGTGTGAAGGTCCTGGGGTAGAAATAGTGGGTCAACCAGTATGAGGTGAAAGATGGAAAGAGCAGAAGGTGAGGACAGAAAAGAGGGGCTGGTATCCAGATTGTGGGGACCTTGCCAGTCAACTGGGATCATTCTTTGTCTTCCTTATAAATTATGGCTATAGGAGAATGCTGTGTGTATGTGTGTATGTGTGTGTGTGTGTGTGTGTGTGTGTGTGTGTGTGTTTTACCATATTGTTAGAACTACAGATTTATGCTTGTATGGGCCATTTTCCAACCAGTTATGAACTCTTAAAGACAAAGAACATTTCTTATATTCTGGGGGACTTTCTCTGAGATTCCAAAATACCAAAGAGGGCAAATATACCATGACTTCCTACTTCATAAACCCACAGCATCTGTGACATTAATCCTTGCCTGCCACATATTGACATGGCTTCAGAATCCCAAAGAACTAATTATACTTCAAAGTGTTTCTTCATATCTATTACCATTTTTTTTCAGCTGCAAACACAGTAGTAATCATTCAGTACATCAAAAATCGTTAAAGCCTAACATTCTTCTCCATAGAAAATTTCTAGCTACATTACATCAATGACTGTGTGCATTATGTTTTCAACAATACACGTCAACAAGGATAGCAATATCCTAATTGTGTGATGTGATTTACAAAACCTACCACCAGAAATAAAAGAGCAATATAACATTTCAGTTTTCAACAGTCATTAATGGTATCATATAGATCGTGAGACCACATCACATTAATTGCCAACACACTGTGCCAGTGCAAACAAGAAACAGAATGCTTCTTGGATGCAAGCATGTCTAAGTCAGAAATTCTTAAGTGTAATCCAAGGAACACAAGCTATTTGTTCACTTATTTAATAAATATTTATCAAGATGGTTACTATGTACCAGAATTGGAAGCACAGTGATGAGTGAAAAGAGTCGATTACATGATTGAGCTTTCATTAATTAAATTGTCATAACAGGTGTCAACATGACAAGTGTTAAAAACAAAAGGTACATGTGTTATGAGAGCCTTTAGGAAGGGAATTTGATTAGTTAGGTGAAGGCTTATCAGAGGAAGTAAAGCTGGAGTTGTAATCTGAAGGACAAATGGATAATTAATTAGGTAATATGAGAAGAAACAATACTCCAGAGAGGGAACAGCCTGTGCAAAAGCCCTGTGGTAGGAGGAGGAGCATGACAAGGCCATAAAGATCACTGGTAATATCACCACATTCCTGTCATGGAAAATGGGTATAAAGAAACTAAGAACAAAAGTACAGATATCCAGTGGGAGATCCCTAAAGTAGCTAGTGGAGAGACATCTGATAAAACTAGGAGCAGGGTTGTATTTTGACTACAATGTTTCCACTATCATACTCCCAAATTGTGCCTTCCATGTCTACTACCCCAGAGGCTCAATTTTATTTAACACTTAGGAGTGCTAGAGTATCTGTCTCATTTCTTCAGAGACTGATGGGGTTAAGTTTAAAGAAGTGGACAAACAGACACATCTTAGGTGTGAATTATTAAGATGGGTGGAAGAGGGAAAAGTGGGATATGAAAGGTGGATCATAACAACTGAGAGCTCTAACAAAAAGATCTCTTTCCTAATGCTGTCTGAATATCAAGATACTTCAGTGTATATCACACTCTTCAAAGAATTGGCAAACTATTATTTCTTTTGAGAAGCATATAATCATGTCTATTATGATTATTTCTTACAGCTAAAATTAATATTTTGAGGAAAATGGTGGTGATTTAAATCAAAAGGCTATTCTGAAGGAGTTTGCTTATTTTTTTTCAATTTCTCTTGTGTTTCCTTTTTTTGAGTCTTTTCCGGTTTTACTGAAAAAATAATTGATATACATCATTGTATAAGTTTAAGGTGTACAGCATGTGATTTGATTTACATATATTGTGAAATGGTTACTACAGCAGGCTAATACCCACCTTCTCAAGTAGATACAATATGAAGAAAGAGAAAAAAAGGAAAAATATTTCCTCCTTGTGGTGAGAAGTCATGGGATTTACTTTCTTTTTTTTTTTTTTTTAAATTTATTTATTTGACAGGCAGAAATCACAAGCAGGCAGAGAGGCAGGCAGAGAGAGGAGGAAGCAGGCTCCCTGAGCAGAGAGCCCGATGCGGGGCTCGATCCCAGGACCCTGGGATCATGATCTGAGCCGAAGGCAGAGGCTTTAACCCACTGAGCCACCCAGGTGCTCTGGGATGTACTTTCTTAACAACCTTCCTATATATCATACAGTGTTGGCCACAGTCATCATATTGCAATATCCCTACTATTTATTTAAAACTGAAGTTTGTGTCTTTTGAGCACTTTCCTCCAATTTCCCCTCCCCCCACTCTCTTCCTTGGGTAACAAGAAGTCTGATCTCTTCTCCTACACCTTTAGGTTTTTTGTTGCATTGTATTTTTCTTTTTTAGATTCCACACATAAGTAAGATCAGATAGTATTTATCTTTCCTTTCTAACTTAATTCACCTACCAAAATGCCTTAAAGCTTCATTCATGTTATTGCAAATGGTAGGATTTCCTCATTTTTAATGGCTGAATAATATACACATAGTGTGTGTGTGTGTACATTTATATTTCTTTATTCATTCATTCATTGATGGACACTTAGGTTTTTCCATGTCTTGGCTATTGTAAATCATTTTGCCATGAACATAAGACCTTTTGGAGTTAGTGTTTTCATTTCCTTTGGATATATTCCTATAAGTGAAATTGCTGGATCATATGTAAGTTTTTTATTTGCTACTTTTGAGGATCCTCCATATTGCTTTCCATAGTGGCTGCGCCGATTTGCAATTCCAGCAACAGTGCACAATGGTTCCCTTTTCTCTACATACATGCCAGCATTTATTATCTCCTATCTCTTTGGTGATGGCCATTCTTATAGATGTAAGATGAAATCTCCTCATGGTTATAATTTGCATTTTCCTAATGATGGTAATGTTGGGCATCTTTTCAAGTACTTGTTGGCCTTTTCATGTATCTTCTTTGAAGAAATGTTTGTTCAGATTCTTTGCCCAGTTATTTTGCTATTGAGTTGTATAAGGTCTTTATATAGTCTGGAAATTAACCCCTTATCAGATAAATATTTTTTTCCATTCTATAGATTGTATTTTCACTTTGTTGATGGTTTCTTTTGTTGTGCAGAAGGTTTTCAGTTTGTTGTAGTCCCACTTGGTTATTTTTTCTTTTGTTCCTTTTGCTTTAGGTGTCATACTCAAAAAATCATTATCAAGACCCATGTCAATGAACTTTATTCCTATGTTTTCTTCTAGGAGTTTCATGGTTTCAGGTCTCACATTTAAGTCTTCAATCCATCTTGAGTTACTTTTTGTGAGTGGTATAAGATATGGTCCAGGTTGGTTTTTATACATGTAAATAACCAGTTATCCCAGCATCATTTATTGAAAAGACTTTTTTCCATTAAGTGTTCTTGGTTCCTTTGTCAAATATTATTTGACCACACACACCTGGGTTTACTTCTGGTCTCTTAATTCTGTTTCATTGACCCATGTGTCTGCTTCTTATGCCAGTACATATTGTTTTGATGACTGAAGTTTATAGTATGGTTTGAAATCAGGAAGTGTGATCTCTCCTGTTTTGTTCTTTCTCAGGATTTCTCTGGCTATTCAGGGTTTTTGTGGTTCCATATACACTTTAGGAGTAACTGTTTTGTGTTTTTTTTTCCACTTCTGTAAAAAAAGGCATTAGAATCTTGATAGGGTTTGCACTGACTCTAGAGGCGGTTTTTGGTAACATTGACATTTTAACAATATTAATTCTTCCAATTTGTGAACATGAATCTTCTTTTATTTCTTTCTTCAATGTCTTATAGTTTTTAGTGATCCTTTACCTCCTTAGTTAAATTAATTCCTAAGTACTTTATTGTATTTGATGTTATTATAAATTGGATCCATTTCTTTATTTTTTAGAAAAATAATTGTTAGTGCATAGAAATGCTACTGATTTTTATGTGTTAATTTTATATCCTGTAACTTTACTAAATTCATTGGTTATATCTCAAAGGTTTTTGATGGAGTCTTTAGGATTTTCTATATATAAAATCATGTCATCTGCAAAGAGGGACAATTTTACTTTCCAATTCTGATACCTTTTCTTTCTCCCTTCCTTTCTCACTTTCTTTCTCCCTTCCTTTCTCCTTTCTTTCTTTTTTTCTCTTCTTTCCTTCTCCTCCCCCCGCCCCCATGCTCTAGCTAAGACTTCTAGTATTATGTTGACTAGGAATGGTGAGCATGGGCATCTTGTATTTTTCTTGATCTTAGAGGAAAATCTTTTAATCTTTTGTCATTGGTATGATATTAGCTGTGGGCTCATCATGTGTGGCCTTTATTATGTTGAGATATGTTCCCTCTATGCTTAATTTGTTAAGAGTTTTTATCATAGATGCTGAATTTTGTCAAATGCTCTTTCTGTGTCCACTGAGATGATCATAGGATTTTTTCATTCTGTAATGTGATATACCACATTATGTTGAACTACCCTTATATCCCAGGGATAAATCTCCCTTGGTTATGGTATACATTCCTTTTAATGTGCTGCTGAATTGATTTCATAGCATTTTATTGAGAATTGTTGCATCTATATTCATCAGGGATGTCAGTCAGTTGTTTTCTTTTCTAGTAGTGTCCTTTTCTGATTTTAGTACCAGGATAATGCTGAACTCCTAAAATGAGTTTGGGACTGTTCCTGCTTCAATTTTTTTGGAAGAAGTAAGTTATTGCTGTTATAATTTACATGTTTCTTATATTGCATAACTAATAACAGATTAATATAGTTATGGCTATTTTTACTACATTTGGTTTCAAATTAGAGTTGTGAAAGTAAATTATGCACCACTATTACCATAGTGTGGAATCTAATATAAGGTTATCATTATCAGGAAGATTTGCATTACCTTTCTATTTTTATGATGTTAATTAGTGTTCCTTTACTTCCACTCCAAGAATTCCTTTTAGCTTTTCTTGTAAGGCAGTTCTGGTTTAATGAACTCCCTCAGCTTTTGTTACTTTGGGAAAGTCTTTATCCCTCCTTCATTTCTGAAGGATGGCTTTGCCAGGTATAGAGTTCTTGGTTGACACTTTTCTTTCAGTCTTTTGAATATGTCACCCCATTCTCTCCTGGCCTAAAAGTTTCTTTTCAGAAATCCACCAATAATCTTATAGGTGTTTTCATGTACTTATATGATTTCTCTTTTCTATTGCTGCTCTTAAAATTCTTTCTCTTTGACTTCTGACAATTTAATTATAGGGCTCAGTGTAGCCCTATTTGGAGTCCTTTGGATCTCATGGATCTCATGGATTCAGATGTCCACATCTCTACCCAGGTTCAGGAAGTTCTCAGCCATTACTGCTTTGAATATATTTTCTGTCCCTTTCTCTTTCTGTTCTTCTTCTGGAATTCCCATTATGTGAATATTGTTTCTTTTTATTGGGTCCTATAATTACTGTAATCTTTCTTTATTTTTCTTTTTTTTTCTTTTTGCTCCTCTGACTGGGTACTTTCCAATGTCCTATCCTGCAGGTGACTGATTCTTTCTTAGGCATGGATGAGTCTACTTTTGAAACTCTACAGAACTCTACTGAATTCTTCAGTTTAGTTACTATATTTTTCAAGTATAAAATTTGTTTTGTTTTGGTGTTTGCTATTTCCTTGTCAGACTTCTTGTTTTATTCATTCACTTTTTTCCCCCAATTTTATTTAATTGTCTGTGTTTTCTTGTAGTTCCCTAAACTTCCTTAAGAGGATTATTCTGAATTCTTTGTCCAACAGTTCATAGATCTCCATTTCTTCAGGATCAGTTATTAAGACTTATTAGTTTTCTTTGGTGGTGTCACATTTACTCGATTTTTTGTGACCCTCGTACCTTACATTAGTATCTGCACATCTGAGCAATCAGTTTCCTTTTACAGACATCACAGGTTTGCTATGGCAAAGATATTTCTTCACCAGTCATCTCCGTTTGCATTTCTGGATGTGTCTTATGGTAATGTCCATGGGCAGGGAGAACTGGCTATTATGGTCCATTTTGGGGCAAGGCAATTGTTGAGGCTCTGAGGACAGGGATGTGGGTATGTGTCATAGACTGAGAACAGCTGGGTGGAACTGCTGGCTTGGTTCCCTACCCACGTGAGGCTGTGATGCTTTCCACAGTTGTGTGGATTCTCTGGTCAGGCTTAACAGGTGGTCAGGACTGGGTACTATATTCATTAGTAAGGGGGCTATGAATTAATTTCCTTGCTCTGGCAGAGCAGCAGGATAGGACCCAGGCAATATACAATTCATTGTCTGGGAACCCCAATTAAGCCAGAGTATGCAGTGAATTCCCCAAGGTCAGCCAAAACCACTTGTTTTGTTTTGCAGATGGGGGAAGCCATGAGATGTACTCTCTGTATGCAATGTGGATAAAGTGGGCTGAGCACCTTTCCATGTACTCTGGTTAGGTTCCCTGCCCAGACAGGCTGAAGGCTGTATCTGAAGGCTGTATTCATTGTTATGTGGGGCAATGAATTAGCTTCCCTACCTGGGGGCAGTGGCAGAAGCAACTCTAATCTGGCAAAGCTCTTTGTTGTCTTAACTCAGCCAACTCACACCCC
This sequence comes from Taxidea taxus jeffersonii, assembly GCA_003697995.1. NCBI lineage: Eukaryota > Metazoa > Chordata > Mammalia > Carnivora > Mustelidae > Taxidea > Taxidea taxus. Next base: position 11,369 of record RCUC01045762.1, on the reverse strand, counting down.
AACTTCCCTGACCAAACAGGTCCAACGGCTTTGTTCTGCAAACTATAACCTCTACCCACCCACCTCTTGGCTCAAGTGCCACTGGGATGCACAGCTTCCAGGAGTTATCTCCAGACCTTCTGGTCTGCTGAGCCAAAGACACTCTTCATGGTGATACTGAAAGAGTTTTTATGTACCTTATGGGGTCTCCGATTACCTGAATATTATTGTTACTTTTTTGCTAATGGACAATCACTATGATTTAGCTTACAAAACATTGAGCAAACAACATGAGAACTACTTGGTTATCTTAGACTTGAAGTTTTTTTGTGCAGTGAATCTGAGACCCTGATGATATTTATTCATTACATTTTTAATGATATATCAGGTTACCATAGCAATTCTTGTTCCCTGGAAACTTCTTTCTTGCAACACACATTTACTGTATGCCATATTAACAGCCTGATCCTATTGTTCGAGCTGTCTCATTAGCTCAAGTAATCTGAAGCTATTTCAAAATGTTAACCAGTAACAATATATAGAAAATATGGTTATTTAGAAATAACATTTATTTAAGGAAGGAGCCCACCTTCAAATCACTCTTTTCCATGAAGTTCACCTTGACCCTGCAAATAATCATTTTTATTAAATCTCAGAACACTTAGGGGTTTATATCATTCATGAAATCATAATTTATGATTAAATACATATTCCTTCATATTGTTCATCTATTTTTTATGTGGTCTTATATCTCCATCTGTATTAGAGTTTCTATAAATTAGAAGCTGTTATGCATTGAATTGCGCACCCCCAAAGAATACTGAAGTCCAATTCTCCACCATCTGTAAATGTGACCTTATTTGGAGATAGGGTGTTGGCAGATGATCATGTTACGATGAGGTCATTAGGATGGACCCTAACCTGATATGACAATGTCCTTACAAAAAAGGGAGGAGTTGGACACAACACAGATATGCAGAGGGAAGATGATGTGGAGACATGGAAAACTGTCATGTGATAATGAAGGCAGAGATTAGATAATGCTTCTATAAGCCAAAAACCACCAAAGATTGCCAACAAACCACCAGAGGCCTGGAGCAGATCTTTTCCTCATGGCTCTCAGAAGGATATTAACCTTGTCAATACCTTGATCTTAGACTTCTGGCCTCTAGAATTATGACAATAAATTGTTGTTGTTTAAGCCATCCAGTCTGTGGTACTTTGTTAAGCAACCATGGGAAACTAATACCAAAGGCAAGACTAATAACTCGATTTGTATCTGCTCAGTTTCTAACATAATGGCTTTCATTTTTATTAAGAAGTAAAATAATTTATGAGCAGGAAGTGTTTTTCTCAATCATTCCCCCATTCACTTGTTCATATATCTATTCAATAAATATTAAAGATTAAATATATCCTTTGAGCAAGGCACTAAGCATGGGGGTAAAGATCAGTAAAAGTCCTTTCTTCTAGTTTCTAGTAATAATAACTTCCTTGTACTTTGAGATTGTTGTCTAACAAAAATTATTTTAGGTGCAGGGGTACTTGGGTGGCTCAGTTGGGTAAGCATCTGACTCTTGATTTCAGCTCAGGTCACAATCTCATGGGTTGTGAGACGGTCCCACATCAGGCTCAGTGCTCAGTGGGGGTCTTCTTGAGACTCTCTCTCTCTCTCTCTCTCAAATAAATGTATCTTTTAAAAAATTATGTTAGGTGTCTTACATGTACTTTTCCACTAAGCCCTCAAAATCTACCTGTAAATATAGGTGTTATTGTTCCCAATTTTCAGAAAAGCACCAAAATAACTGAGGCTTACAAAGTTAGAGTAGGTTATCAAAGATCACAAAGCCAGTAAGCAGCAGAGTTATTGGCATGTGAAGTCAGACCAGTGTGACTCCACGGCACATTTTTCTTCTATTCCATTCTACCTTTGATAAGGTACTGGGGATAGAGGAACAAGAGTGGCTCTAAGATAAGGTATATATGTAGTAAGAGAGAGGAAGAAGAGAGAAGCAAAGCACTATGGGTGTTCAGAGAAGGAAGGCATGACAATTGTTTGGATGAATCAGGAAAAAAACCAAAAACACTTCTTGGAGACAGAGAAAAGGTCTAGGTGAGTAGCAAGAAAGAGGGAGTGTTAGTAGATGGAGCAATGTCCAGATTAAGGCAGGTCGTCAGAGCTGGAAATGAGCAATGCTAGGATGATAGAGGCCATCAATACAGATGTTGCTATCAGCAAGGCCCTTGCATGAAGTTAGTTAAAAAAGAAACTTAGGTACTGAAGTCTCTGGGTAAGACTGGTGTGTTGTAGGTGGATGGGATTTCTCCAAAAGATTGTATCCATTTGTAAGAGGGAAGTTTTTTTGCTGAATAATAGTGGCAAAACAAAGATCTGGGAGTACTAGTGGGGAATAATAGTTGACTGATTCTTCTTCCTAAAAACCTGATTGAAGATAGAGAAAAGGATACCCTTCACTAGAGGCAGCTTCTAAGGAAATGTTGTCACAGAAAAGACATATTTTAATTAGGGGCAGGTGAAAGAAGCATTTGAGGCAGAGGTGGGGGTAGAATTTATCTCTAAATGTCTAAGGATTCTACACGCTATAATGGAAGAGTTGGCTGACAGGCACAAGATTCAGAGTGGACTTGGGAAGGACCTCTACCACATTCCTGCAAAGACAATTTTATACAGAATTATAAATCCAATAGTGAAATATCCAATCCTAAAACTTAACATATGGTCAGGGGACAGTGATGAATGCCACATGCTGAGACTTTGTAAGTCACAGCAACATAAGAATAATATTATTTTTTTCTCGACGGTTGCAAGCTGTGGTCTTCTTTATAAAGTCCTACATTCTGTTTTTATCTTCACTGCTGAAGCCCTGGTGATGATCTTCTTAGTGTCTAATGAATCCAACTAAATAGAACTTTGCTTTGATTAATACAATTAGGATTTGAGGTACATTATACACTTCCCTTCCCTCTGTCTTCTCCCCTGAATATGGGCATGATGAAAAGATGTGGAAGAAAACAAATGTTTCTGACAAAAACATGTGATGATGTTTGATGACACTTGATGAGAAGAAGAAAAGTATTGGTCCTAGACATCAGAAGAGATAAAATATGATAACTCAAGCCCATGAAATTACTGGGAGGAAGAAAATAACAAGACAGCTAATAATTACAGAATAATAAGAGACTATAAACCCAAATATGGTTTCCACATAGGAAAGATTTTGGAAGGGTATTAAAAAACAAACACTGGGGTACCTGGGTGGCTCAGTTGGTTAAGCATCTGCCTCAGCTCAAGTCATGATCCCAGAGTCTGGGGATTGAGTCCTACATCTGGCTCCCTGCTCCATGGGGAGTCTGCTTCTCCCTCTGCCCCTCCCCAACTCGTTCTATCTCTCTCAAATAAATAAAATCTTCTAAAGAAGGGTTTACTTTTGGAAAAAAACAAAAACAAAACACTGACTCTGAGTCTTGAGGGCAAAACAAAACTTTCTCTGGCATCCCACTTTCTAGAATATAATTGCGTTGACCCATCCTTGGGACGCAGAAGGAAGGGTAGGACATATGTTTCCAGGGAAGCGCAGAAAGAAAGATGATTCCTGAACAGTTTTGAAACTGGAGCATATTTAATATCAAAGAATCCAAAGATTGATATCTGAGATAAGAAAGTATCCTACGCTTGTTAGAGTTTTGAGCCAGTTAAGAGAACGAAGAGATGGAGACATCAGGCAAATGGAGACCAAAGTGTGAGCTTTACTGGCCTGTGGAAAATACCATTCTGTGTGCAGCAACAATGGACTTCCTGATTGAAGCCGGCAAGTTGGATTACTATCTTAAGATGCTGGCTTACTATCTTCTGTTAAAACACTGGGTAGCCTGTCACCCCTAAGCTATTATTCTAGCAAGACAACATCCACCTGGGCAGATTGCTTTCAGCCTCTCACCTCAGCCTCTGAGTCACTTACCTGACTCATTACTGTGTTCATCTGGGCCTTGGAGGAATTTCAGTTAACAATCTTTCTCCAGGCTGTAAATAGATTGTTTGTTTTGCCTTTGGATTCCTGCCAAAAAGGTATGAAACAAGAGAACTCAAGAAGAGGGGCACCTGGCTGGCTCTGTTGGTAGACATGTGAGTCTTGATCCCGGGATTGTGAGTTCAAGCTCCATGTTGGGTGTGGAATCTTCTTAAAAAATAAACAAACAAAAAACAAACACACAAGAAACCTCAAGGAGCAGCAAAATGAAATGGGGAAAAAGGGTGAAAAAACCCCCTGCAACATGCAAATTAGAAAATGGCATACTTAGAGGGACCAAGAGAAAAGGAGCAACAAAAGGGAAAAGGTCAATTGCAGCCCAGCAGTTAAGACTTGGTTCTAGGGCAAGAAAATCTAGTATGTGGGACTGCTAGACAAGAGACAAAAAGCAGCCAGGCAGAGTGATGCTGAGAAAACCAAACCATTGTGTTCAGCCAAGAATAATATTACCTTGAAAATCTCTAAACTTCTGGCTGCTAGTCTTGCAAAGACAGCGTTCTGTATAACCAATTGCACTTTAAAAGTATTACTATGATGTAAGACATTTCGGACTAGCGAAGTGCAAGGCAGAGGGAGAAGTGGGGATAGACTGTGACAGAAATTTGCCTCAAATTTGAGATGGATGCGTGTGGCCATTAATTCCGCCTTTTGCTATTAGTGAGAAACTGAATCAATAGGAGTAAATCACATGCACAAAGCCTCTCCACATCTCAGCCTCTGATTTAGCTACTTCTTCTATGTTTGTTCAACAGCAAAATGGAAGAGAAGAGAATCACCATATGGCTTCTATATCTCTCTGAACCCTGGTTAAAATGGCCAAGTACATTGTGCAGAAGTTATTTATCCAAGACCATCGGTCTGCATTTCAGTGACTTTCCCCCAGATGGTGGTGGGCTCCACAACAGTGCTCACACTTGGCTGTAAGACACAGGGGTTGGAGGGGGAGCAAGGGTGAAAGGAGATATTCTGGGGCCTGCCTGTAAACATACTGACACAGGCTCGACCTCAAAGACCCCAAATCGCATAGGAGAGGTCCGGTGACATGTAAGTTATATAGAGTTAAGATACATGCTGACTTTACAAAGAAATATTTTGGGGAAAAAATGTAAGTATTATTATCAGGTGTATTTTGATAATGATTTTTAGGTATGGAAATGTATGGAAATACATTATGAACTTACAAAGTAGGCTGCATATTAAAATCTCTAAGAAAATAATTTGTTATTCATTAGTAGGCTGTTAACTGGGAAAAAATCTCACAGCTAAAATAGAAAAATATTGGTATCAGTAAACACTGGCTAGCAAGGGTTGCCATTATAATACATTTGAATCTCTAATGATAGGAGAATGACATAAAATTCGATCAGCACTGTCATTTGTGCCTTATTATCTTTGTTCAAAAAAATGACCAGAAGGATGTGTTTTGTTAGATGTTTTGTTTTGGTTCATTTTCCCACAATGTACATTTTCTCTATGTAGTCCATGTTCATTGGCTATATTCAAATTTGGAGATTCTGTTTTGGGAAGTGGACATCAACATACACCAACAGAAATAGTTAGGAAACTATTATAATATAGTTAAAAAGTATCATCATTAACAGCCACAGGCTTTATGAAACTAGATGAAGGATGTACCATTGTCAGTAAGAAAGATGCGGAGATTATTAGGGCAGAAAATACAGATTTGGGAGTTAGCATGTAGGAAAAAGGTTGAAGTGGAAGGAATTGCCCAGGAAGAAGAGTTCAAATGAGAAGAAAATAAATGGAATGGGAACTCAAGAGTCTCTCTTTTTCTCTTTTTCTTTTATCAGAATTCACAGTGTTGGCCTCATGGCTCTTTTGGCTTTGTGGGAGCAGGAGTTTATCCTTTATGATAAATGTATATACGAGAACTATTGATTAAACCAATGAACTGTTGCAGAACTCCTGCAATATTCTACTGAAGGCTCTGATAAAATCTGCAGGACTCAGAATGAGGGCAGAGTTAGTAGAGACCTTATTACACAATGCAATTTGCAAAATTCAATTGAAAAAGTAAATTGATGAAAGGGATCATAAAAATGACATATATTCAACTCTTAAGTTTTATTTTAATCACACTTTTATGTAAAGTCAAGGCTTTTTTTTTCAAGTGTGGGTCTGCTGAATGGAATTTCTTTTATTACTTTTTCTCAAAATTTTACTTTTTTTTTTCATCTGCTCCCAATTTAATAGCAATTCTTTAGTGACTCACCTTTCTTTAGCCTTTCTAAAGCAGTTTAATTTTTATAAAAATAACAACTCCTGTCTTCTCTCCCTTGCTCTCATATTTCATCAGTTTTACATAATATTTAATTAAATTATACCCTGTTTGGGAACACATAAAGGGTCTCTTCGTAAACATACAAAGTCATCAGTAGGAGTGAAAGTGTCCAGGCAAAACTGGCAAGTCTGCTGAAAGGGTTTCTTTTGGCCAGAACTGCTAACTCACATCAGGTATTTTATTTTTTTTTAAGGATTTTTTTTTTTTTAATTAGAGAGAGAGGGAAGGAGAGGAAACACGAGTGGGAGGAGGAGCAGAGGGAGAAGCAGGCTTCCTGCTGAGCAAGGAGCCCAATGCAGGACTCGATCCCAGGACCCGGGATCATGACCTGAGCTGAAGACAGACACTTAACTAACTGAGCTCTCAGGCATCCCACATCAGATATTTTAAACACATTTAAGCAGAAACAGAAAGGTACTGTTTCCAAAGGAGAAATATGAAGTAATTTTACTCTACACTGAAAATTTCACTTGGAGACTCAATAGTTATAAGACACCTAACATTTAATTAAAATTACTCAGCCATGTTGAAAGTGTGTGAAATGTCAGCCTCTCCATCAAGCCTTTCCTGATGCTCTAAATTGGTAGTGCTTTCTCCATTTTAGGAACCCCTTCAGCGATGTTTATAGACCTTACTGATGACATAGATCTCATTTTACTTTACAGCACAGATGGTTATAAACCTATCTTCTCTCCCTTTATATGATATCAACTACTCAATAGAATAAAGTACAACTCTCTCACTATATACTTTTGAAATCGAAGCACTTTGTACATCTTGGGCCCTTGTATATTTTAAGTGGCATTGCAATGTGTGTGTGTGTGTGCATGTGTGTGTTTCTGTGTAGTGAGGCAGAAGCGGGGGAAAGAAGGGCAAAAAAAGTTCATAAATGCCCAACCTCCCATTAAAAAAAAAGATATACTCCAGAAGTGCACATTCACTTCTTTTCACATCTCTACATATGTTGTTCTAGTATAGTGTTTACCTGGCTGCCTCTACTAGTAGATGTCTCAGAAGTAGAAACAATATTTTATCTATCTTCATAACCTAGTATCTGCTACAGAGACTCTGACATCCAGCACATGTTAACTAAATTATTGCTGAATAAATAAATAAATGAAAGACTGAACTGGAAAATCTCTTAAAGATTCAAGGAGAGTAGGGCATGAAGAGGATATAAAACTACCACAAAGGAAAGTGAATTTAACCCCACCTTGACTCTCCAAGGTATAGTCAAATGACTAGTACATTTTTTTTTCCAAAAGGTAAAGAATGTTATTAAACTTTGGGGTCAAGTGCTCTTTAGAGATAAGTTTATTCTATTTTAAAGATGAGTTGACAGATTGGCCCACTGTCATACCAGCTAGTCAACATAATAAGACCAAAGTAATAGTAAGATTTTTGGCTCTACCAATTCCAACTGTCTTCTGAAAAAGATGGATTCTCTAAGTGAAAAGTCTTTGGCAATCAGAATCACCAATAGGGGCTGGACTAGACTATGGACCAAAAAGGTGGGGAACAGGAGACAGAGCAGAATGGTGTTTACAACGCAATTCCCATGTTGCCAACACTGGCAACTGTGATGTGTTCTTTGGTCTTGATAGAAAGTGGCCAAGTTAAGACTTAAAGTCATCTTCTCACCACAGTTCAGATATCTTTAAAAAGAAAACCATTATTCATAAATATATCTTTAGAAAGTTCTGGAAATCAGTTAAACTAGAAACCAAAGTGGAGCCTCCATAGAACAATCAACACCAGTTCCTTTTGTCAATAAATCTTCCTGCAACAAATTTATAAAGATTAAAAGTCACATAAAAGATAAAATATCAAAAATATTTAATATGAGTGAGAAATTTTTACCAAAGCCCTTAAACTTGAATATTTAAATGAGAGTAGGGAATAGAACAGACTGTTTTCTGAAAACTAGAGCTTAACAATAAGAATGGGGAAATTATGATGATCCCATAAAAAGCTAGTTTCTGCTTTTTAACTTTTTAAATCATCCCCTGGGACAGAAAAAGGAAAGAATCTCTTTGGAGGATGGGAGGCATCCTTCTCTGGTTGTTGAAGAAGTCACAACATTTTGATTTTAGTTTTCAACACCAAGAAGCTATCTCATATAAAATGGTAAAATGATGGGACTCCCCAAGATGGGGATTTTAAGCTCCTTCTGTAATATTTTCCTACAATATAAATATCAGTTCAACTGGCTGCCTATTTCTAAAGAACATGCTGATTTCTAGACCATTAGATCTAAAAGGGTCTGGCACATAGTAGGCATCATAAATAAATGTTAACTAAACACAAGTATACACTCCAAGAAAGGATTGCAATGTGGAGGCGAATGTTGCTTTTGGGGGGAAAAGTCTGTCTGGTGCTCTTATCTGGAGAAATCCTCACATGAGGGAGAGCTTGTGAACTCCAAGAACCCTTCCCGAGCTGGATGTTTATGATTAATGCTGGAGGTTTAACTCTTTTTTTTTTTTTTAAGATTTTATTTATTTATTTGACAGACAGAGATCACAAGTAGTCAGAGAGGCAGGCAGAGAGGAGGAAGCAGGCTTCCCGCTGAGCAGAGAGCCCTATGTGGGGCCTGATCCCAGGACCCTGGAATCATGACCTGAGCCGAAGGCAGAGGCTTTAACCCACTGAGCCACCCAGGTGCCCGGTTTAACTCTTTCTTAAGCAGATTGGTCACTTGACCTCATTTTCTACCTCAAGGCCCACACTGACATCAATTTTCCAAGGCGAATGGCAAGTATACAGCTAATCAGTACCACAAAGACCCAGTGCCCAAGCTGAAGAATAAATGTAGGAATGCCCCCCATGGGGAGGAGAGGGAGAAATAAAACTGAAAATAAGTTCAGTTTAACAATGCTACCAAGAACTGGGAAATCAAGAATGAGTACACCCTAGAACCAAAGGGGTCTATAATTTAGGGAGGAAGGCAAACTCACACTCAGGCTTAATGTAATATCACATATTTTATGATGAAAATAGAATTCATGTGTACCCAAGAGCAGAGGAATTTAGCTAGGTTCAGGAAAATTTCTGGAGCAGTTAGAAACCACATTGTATATGCACATGAGCACTGAAGTGAAAGGCAATGTCTTTGGCGGGTGACAGCAAGTTAATATTTTTAGATGATGCAAAAACATCTATTGGACTAAAGACTAGTACAAAAGTAATGTTTGCTATGGTTAAATATCTATAGCCTAATATAGTGTAGAATCATATCATAATGGCACAGGCCCATTTCGTGAAAAGAGTAAATCTTGCATGACGAAAGATTAAGTGTCCCAATCTCATAAAGATTTTCTTGAATCTTTACCTCATTCTCCAGAGAAATACATCCTACTGAGTTTGTTTAAAACTGCTTTATGTTGTTAGAGACACAAGGCTTTTCAAACTCATCCATTCATTCATCAAATATTTATTAGAGACTTCTTGTGTCCAAAATTTTAGCTTAAAAAAAAAAAGTTTTAAATGGAGCACTTGGTGGGGCTCAGTCAGTTAAGCTTCTGACTCTTGCTTTCAGCTCGGGTCATGATCTCAGGGTGGTGAGACAGCCCTGCATTGGCCTCCGAGCTTTGTAGGGGTCTGCTTGAGATTCTCTTCCTCACCCCTGCCCCTCCCCCCCAAATAAGTAAATCTGTTTTTTAAAAGATTTTATTTATTTATTTGACAGAGATCACAAGTAGGCAGAGAGGCAGGCAGAGAGAGAGAGGAGAAAGCAGGCTCCCCGTGGAGCAGAGAGCCCGATTTGGGGCTCGATCCCAGGACCCTGGGATCATGACATGAGCCGAAGGCAGAGGCTTTAACCCACTGAGCCACCCAGGCGCCCCGATAAGTAAATCTTTTAATAAATAAATGAAACAGGTTTCATCAGCCACAGCAGATAGACTGAAGCTGTGCTAAAATGGACAGGAAGTGGAGGAATCCGAAAACACAGATTCCCTATTCGATATTAACGATGGCTGGGTGACCACAGTAACAGCCTCTGAGCTGCCTGGGGGGAGGGTGTACCCCAGAGTTGGGCCAGATCTTGCAGATTAGCACTTAAGAGTTGGCTCTACTTTTCTCTTTCTTTCCCCTGCCCCCCACCCCCTCTTCTTCTATCTTGGAAGAAGGAAAAGTTGAAGGTTAGTGCCTGGCAGGGAGAGAGGTGCTTTTGACAGACTGGAAGGCAGTCCCACAAAAGGGTGTTTGCCAGGTGTTAGGATAAGCATCTAATTGAAGGTCTGATGCCTTGAGGGCTCGGGCAGCAGCACCCGGGTTTTGCAGCACTGAAGCCACAAAACCAGAGGTGCCAAGCTTCAGAGGCTCAAAGCATCAAAACTGCTTGAGGCCATTCAGAGCCAAAGCTGCTAGTGGCTTCGGGGCGGTTTCAAGGCTGGAGTCCTGGAGTGAATATAACGCCAGGGGCTCCCGACACCACTCCAGAACAGAGCCCTATCCTAACAAGGCTGGAGTTCTTAAGGTTGAAGTTCTTAAGGTTCAGTTCTTAAGGTTGAAGTGGCTGTTTGAACCCTGGGGCAAGAACCCCCCTGGGTTTCCAACTCTGAAGTGGAGGGAGACGTGGGCAAGCCAGTAACAAAGTTCACACTCCTGAGGTTTCCTTCCAATGTAGAGACCGTAGAGCAAAGATTTTTCTAGACCTCTGCATTCAAGTTCAAGGCAATTACTGAACACCTGACAATTCCACGGGACCGTGTTATGTTGCTTTACATGCAAACGTACGTCTACTCTTCTGTTGCTGTTCCAAATTGGATCTTCTTTTCACTAAGTTATAATGATAATGTATATGTATGTTATCAAGTTATATTCTGCCAATAAAACTTTTAATTTGCTTAAGGAGGTAGCTTCCATTCTGGAGCTCTCCAGAGACCCATTCACTGGAAGAGAAACAGGCTGTTCTGGGGTTTAGCTTCCCTGCATGCCAGCAAGCCATCTTGTGATGAAGTACAAAGTACACGCACTTTGCAAGGGGTCTGGGGAGCAACACACCTGCTGTAACGTTCTTGCGGAAGAAAATGAAT
>RCUC01045740.1:0-20348 GCA_003697995.1 Taxidea taxus jeffersonii | reverse complement strand
CTCTAGGCCTCTGGAATGGATGACAGACAATTAGCCTGCCTCTTGCCTGAGAAATCAGACTAATTACTGGTAAGGCTTAGATAATGGGGTCTTTTGTGAACTCCCTCCCTAAAGGAGAAATCTTTAACTTTTCACAAAAACTCAATCTCATTTGTGCTGCTGACCTAGTATTTCTAAATAAATGCTTGGCCTCTGGGCTTTTGTAGTCAAATAACCCAAATCAAACCAAGCTGCTCTGCCAAGGGAAAAATTTATTTTGTGTAAATGTACTGGAAGAAACTTTTAGAATTAGTTTGCAACCACCATAGGCAAAGACTAGCTACAGCCCACTGTGGGGCAAGTTTTGTGGATGTGGGCTAAAAGACAAATTTACTCCATTTGGGCTTAAATTGGCTAGTTGAGATTGTTTAAATATCAAACACTGGCATGTTTCAGAGATCAGAGTATGCAAGAAGCAGACTCGTCTCTGGACCCCAACTCGACTGCTAAACGTAGACAGGGTCAGGGCTCTGTGTCTAAGGCAGAGGAGCCAAAAATCCAGGGAAGCCCATTACCTGTCCTGCACCAATCTAGAAAGGAGGGGAAAGAGCCTGGGAGGACAAGAGGAGACTGAGGCAGGAGGTCACTCAAAGACAGTCAAACTTGAAACAGAGGATACATGTAAATGCCAAGAGGAGGAGAGGGATGAGCAATTCAGACGTTAGCAGGAGTCTGGAGAAGATTTCAAAAGTGACCCAGAGCTGAGATGTAGGCTACATGGTTGGCTGGGGGGACCTACTCCAACAGAATCTCCAGTGACCTTGGAAGGGAAATCTGGAATGTTCTACGTATGAGTCTTTCCTTCCTAGTTCTTCCTCATCAAGGACTTTCACAACAACTCTTAAAACACAGGGTCAAAGTGGAACTCAGGAGTTCTGGGTGTTTGGGGATTCTTGTTATAATATTAAATTGCTTTGAGCTGTCTCTTGGGCAACACTGAGATCTTCTTCCATTGTATTTTTACCAGCTCCATTGGTTCTTTCCAAAATATTTCAGAAGAGATGGCTATCCATTCCACAGCTGCTAGGGATACTATGGGTTTGCAATCTATTCTGACTATGGAATGGAAAAAAAAATTCCTTTTCTTTGGCCTAAAAAAGATACTATTCAAATTTTTTCTTAAAAAAAAAGTTTGGATAGAAAATTTCAAGAAGATAAAACGAAGAATAATTTCAAATAATTTCAAGAGATTTTTTTTTTAATTGTAATAGGAGTACCTGGCAAATGTTAGGATCCTATATATCCCTTTTTCATTCCCTCTCATCTGTGCCTCCATTTGGCCTAGAATATCCTGACCAAAATCCTCTTTAAATTCTTCAGTATCTCCATTCTGTAGCTCCATTCTTAGCATGTGTATTTCCCCTCCAGGAAATAAGTTTAGGCAGGGACCTCAGTCACCACATGCAAAACTATATATGTCTCAAAGGCCCATTTGTAACAGAACAAGAAATCCTCTCATTTCTAAATGACTATGCTTCTCAAACTGCAGTATGCATATGGACCAGTTGGAGAACTTACTAAAATGCATAGTTTTGGGAACTTCTTCTAAAATCACCAGGTCTGGGGTACATTTATGAATAGTCATTCTTGGTAATTCTGATCTGGGTATAAAAATGACACTTTTGAAAGCCTGTTTGAGGGCTACAATCACATCATGAGTCTTAGAGTATATAGAGTCTTAGAGAACCAGTATCAACTCCTAAGAAGAATAAAGGGTCATTTCCCTCCCTCTACTTCTCAGGACCAAAAAGGAATCATTGCCAGGATGTGGACCTCAAGAGACCACCTGGTTCAGTCATCCCACTCCAAGATGGTGCTCTCTGAGTCTATGTTACCCACAACCGCTGCTGCCTCGTCCTAAAGATCTTACGGGAGCAAGAGACTTGTAGCCTCCCATGCAAAGCCATTCCCTTGTTTAACTGCCCTTTAGTCAAGAAGTTCTTTCTTACATTTAATCAAGTATCTCATTGCAAGACTCATCAAGTTTTGCTCCATTCTCTGTGGAGATGGACAACTTACTGTGCAATTTCTATCTGTTCATTGCATCTTAGTTATTGATTGAAATAGTACACAGAAAATCAGGAAGATTATATAATTGCTGATTGAACAATCACCATCAGCCAGATGACCTGACATCCAACAATAGTAGAATATGTATTCCTTTCAAGTGCACACGGAACATTCACCAACCAAGACCATATTGTTGGTCATAAAATAAACTTTAACAAATTTAAAAGAATTTGAGTCATAAATATATGTTCTTTGATCATCATGGAATTAAACTAGAAGTCAGTAACTAAAAGAAAAGGAAAATCTCCAAACATTAAATTCTTATATTAGAAAGTAAAAAGATCTCCAACCAATTATCTAAGCTTCTACCTTAATAAATGAAGAAAAGAAGAGAAAAGTAAACCTAAAGGAAGCAGAAGGAAGGAAATAATAAAGATCAGAGTAGGAATTAATGAAAATGGAAGCAGGAAAAAAACAACAGGGAAAAATTGACACAACTGAGGGCTAGTTGTCTGGAAATAACAATAAAATTGACAAACATCTTGGAAGACTGAAAATAAAAGTGATAAAAGACACAAATTTCCAAGATCAGGAATGAAGACATCACTATAAATTAAATATGCATTACTAGGATAAGTGAGCCCTATGAACATCTCAATGCTCATAAATTCAAAAATTAGATAATATGAAGCAATTCTGTAAACACCTCACACTACCAAAACTTACCCTAAATGAAATAAGTAATCTAGGTAGACTTAAAATTACTAAACAAATTAAATCTGTGGTCAAAATCTTTCTGAAAAAAGAATTTCCAGCCTCAGATTGTATCACTGCTTAATTCCATCTAACATTTAAAGATAAAAAAACAGAAATGCTGCACCATGTCTTCCACAAAACAGAAGAGGAAAAAATACTTTTCAACTTATTTTATGAGGACAGCACTATCCTGATAACCAAAACTCAACAAAGACAGTACAAGAAAACTACAGACTGATATCTCCCATAAGCAAAGAAAGAAAAAAACCTTCAATGAAATATTAGCTAATTGAATCCAGCAATATAGATTAAAAAAAAAATACAGCATCATCAAATGGGGCTTATGCTCAGAATGCAAGCCTGGTTTCAATGATCAAAAACCAATCGATGTAATCCATCCTATCAACAATCTGAAGACAGTATCAATTGATGGAGAAAAAGAATTACACAAAGTTTAACATCTGTTCACAGTCAAAACTTTCAGCAAACTAGAAAGAGAAAAGACCTTCTATTAAAGGACATCTATAAAAAGTCTATGGCTAGCATCATACTTCGTGGGTGAAAGACTGGACACTCTACCGATAAGACTGAGAACAAGGGAAAGCTGTCTGCTCTTAAAACTGCTATTAAAGGGGACGCCTGGGTGGCTCAGTGGGTTAAGCCTCTGCCTTCGGCTCAGGTCATGATCTCAGGGTCCTAGGATTGAGCCCCGCATTGGGCTCTCTGCTCGGTGGGGAGCCTGCTTCCCCCTTTCTCTCTGCCTGCCTCTCTGTCTACTTGTGATCTCTCTCTGTCAAATAAATAAATAAAATCTTTTTTAAAAAACTGCTATTAGGGATGCCTGGGTGGCTCAGTTGGTTGGGCGGCTGCCTTCGGCTCAGGTCATGATCCCAGCGTCCTGGGATCGAGTCCCGCATCAGGCTCCTTGCTTGGCAGGGAGCCTGCTTCTCCCTCTGCCTCTGCCTGCTGCTCTGTCTGCCTCTGCTCGCTTGCCCGCTCTCTCTCTCTGACAAATAAATAAATAAAATCTTAAAAACAAAACAAAACAAAACAAAAAAACTGCTATTAAATACCACACCCAACATTCTAGCTAGTGCAATGAGACAATAAAAAGTAATAAAAGGCATACAAATTAGAAAGGAAAAAACCGTCCCCATTCACAGATGACATGACTGTCCTCATGGAAGATCCCAAAAAAGCTACAAAAATTCTTAGAAGTAACAAGTGAGTTTGATAAGGTCTTAAAATTCAAAGCCAACACACAAAAATGGTTTCTATACATTTGTTGGAAACTAAAAATTTTTAAATACCACTTATAAGATGAAGTTTCAGGTATAAATCTAATATAGAGCCTAGATTGTTTTTCAAATTCCTACTGCACTAAAGCATCTAAAAGTGCTAAACTGAAGTTCAAAAACAGGTAAAAAGTAAGCTATGGTACTAGAAGACAGAGACATCATCAGCAAGGAGAAAGGATGTAGTATTTGGGGAAGGGCATAGAGAGACTTCTGGCTTCTCCGGTGCTGTCCCATTTCTTGCCTCGGGTGATGACACGTTTACTTCATGACCATTCACTAGAATAAACTACTGTGAACTGCATACTTTTCTATGTTCTCCATAACAGATTTTTAAATAACACTGATATACATAAGAGGAGAATACAGAGTGCCGTCGTGTCTTGAAACATTTGTAAACTACACTTTGAAACGGCAATTTTAATTTGGCATTAACCAATTCGGTTAGTTGGTTAACTGGTTAATTCACTGAATTCATATTAGGTGAATGATTTGAGAAATATGTCTGTTTAATTTAACTTCACCTAATTTACAAAGATGATTAGGTCTCCATTAGATATTTTTGTTTCATAAAATTTGCATCACTCTCATCCAAATTTTCTTCGCACTGTTACCTATCAGTGATAGGAAGTGTTGTTACAGTGGCTGAACACTAATCGTCCTTACAAAGCTTGAGGATGTCTTCATTTGGGGATGAGTGGTCTTAGGGTCAGAGTTGGGATAACCCCTGTCTACACAAGGTCCATCTTTTTTTGTTTCCAGCATCGGTAATTTCTCTATTTCCCTCTCTGTCCTCCCCCTGCCGCCAGATATAGGTAACTAGAGAATGTCCTTGTGATCATCCCTAGCTATTAATGTATTCTTTAAAATTATAAATGGTAGAAAGTTCTGGTTATACAGGATGAATGAACTCTAGAGATCTAATGGACAGCACAATGACTATAGTTAATAATACTATACTGTGTGCTTGAAGTTTAAGAGAGTAGATCTTAAACCTCCTCAACATACACACACACCCCACAAAAGATTACTATATGAGATGATGATTATGTTAATTAGCTTGATTGTGGTAAACATTTCACAGTGTATATATGTATCAAAGCCTCATTGTATACATAAACATATACAACTTTTATTTATTAATACCTCAATAAAACTGAAAAAATTAGTTTTTAATGTGTACAAATTTTTAATTTATACAAATGATTTATGCCATAGATCTTATTCTTTTTTTTCCACCTGACACCATGGTTTTGAACAATTCTCTCATACTGTGTGCACATCGAGTTCATTATTTCTGACTGCTGCAGAGTTTAGTCAATGAGTATGTTCCAATTTTTTATCCATCTTTTTCTTCTGTGATGAACAACAAAAAAACACTGCATACCTCCTATCCATCTCCGGTGCAAAATATTTCTCTGGATTTTATATCCAAGGCTGGGATAGCTAGGTCACCAAGTATGTACATTTATCTTTGCTAGGTACTGCCAAAATGCAGCTCTCTAGAGTAGTATCCCATTATGCTTTCAGTTTGTATTTCCCGATTGTTCATGAGGTAGAGCATTTTTTTCATAGACACACTAGTCGTTTAGATTACTGGTTTGGTGAACTGCCTATTCCTATCCTTTGCCCATCTTTCTTCCGGGTTTCCAAGTACTCTTTACTGATGTAAACAAGTCCTCCCCAAAGTACAAAGTAAACAATTAGACATCAAACATTAAACATTTTTCTTCCATAAGTAACCTTATAGGCAGAATTCAAAGTACACCCAGATAACCAACTATGAGAAGATATTTGCAGCATCTAAAACATCACAGGAGCCTCCATTCTAACTTATTTAATCCTCCCAATGATCACAGAAGTCAGTGCCCCATAACTCCCATTTTATAGATGAGAAAACTGAGACCAAGAGATGCTAAATAACTTACCGTGATCCAATAGCTAATCAGAAGATTATTTGATTTTAAAGTCTGTGCTCTGGGGTTTCTGCTTTTCCTTTCCACAGGGAAGAAGCTTGAAAGTCAGCACTCCATCCTAACAAGTAAAAAGTTGAACAGACTGAAATATCAGCAACTCTTGTGGGATGCATAAGCGCGGGGAGGACACAAGGCAAACTGCTGCCCCCGAGACTGGACAGACAGGCGAATGCAGGGAGGTGCCGCTGACTAGAGCAGAAACTCAGAAGGAGAAAAGCCTGTGGGAGCCAGTGCCAGGCTAGAAAACCTGCCTGGAGTTGATAATTTGCTGAAGACTCAGTGTAGACAGGTCTCAGAGTTAAAAACTCCAGGGGACCCTGGTAATAAGGGAAGCCCTCAATATACGGGATTTACCTCCGGGAGCTTAACTAGGTTCCCACAGTAAGTATCAAAGAAAAATCCCTTGTATCTCTGGCAGGGAGAAGTGAAAAGAAACCATTTTGAAATGCATGGGGCACAGTGTTCTTAATAAGGCCTGCCCAAGGGGAAACTAGTTAAGCAGAGCCTAACCTGCAGGGTATTCTCGGAGCCTAATTGACCTGCGGAAGGGAAGTACCAGCTCTAGCCGTTTTGTCCCAGATGAGAGGGAGAAAAAGAGAAATACCTCTGAAGTTCACAGTCCAGGCATAGGCTCAGTAAAAGCCCGAGCCCTAATCCCAAGACTATAGAACGCTTACCCTCCCCCAACACCACACCATCATGTTACGAAAGACCTGTTTACAGCGGTTTCTTTTTCCCAGTACATCATGTCTGGCTATCAAGAAAAAAAATTACAAGGCATACCAAACAGTAAGAAGCACAGTGTGAAAACACACAGCAGGCATCTGAACCAGGTATGGCTGGGATGTTACAATCATCAGACTGGGAATGTAAAACAACTTTGATTAACATGCCTTGAGCTTCAATGGATAGACAGCATGGAAAATCAGATAGGCGAAGTAAGCAGAGAGGTAGAAATCCCAAGAGAGCACCAGAAAGAAAAGAAGAAAGTTCTCCGGGGCGCCTGGGTGGCACAGTTGGTTAAGTGACTGACTCTTGGTTTCAGCTCAGGTCATCTCAGGTGACCTCAGAGTCCTGAGATCAAGCCCCACGTCAGGCTTCAGACATAGTGGGGAGTCTGCTTGAGATTTTTCTCTCTCCTTCTCCTTATCATGTTTGCTCTCTCTTTCTCTCTCTAAAATAAATAAATAAATAAATCTTTAAAAAAAAAGAAGAAAGTTCTAAAATTAATAATCTAAGTTTTCATCTTCAAAAACTGGGGAAAAAGAGTCAATTAAACCAAAGTAAGCAGAAGAAAAGTCTATGCTCTTAACAGTTTCATTCCACTCCTTCTAGCAGATTGAGAACACCAATTCCCCAATTTCACCAATTTCCCACCTTCTTTTGCATCTCTTCTTCCCTTCCCCTTTGTCAAGGTCCATACTGCTCAATAATGTCAGTGTCTCCAACGCTAGGAAGTTTTTACAGATTTTTTTTCACTAGGCAACATTTATAATTTTCTTATTATACTAGCCAATTGTGGTTCATACTATAATTGTGATGCTAATTACTTTTTACAGGTAACTTAATGTTTCACCAGCTACAGTATAATCCCCTTGAGTACGTGGACATTTAAATTCTTTGTATTGCTGGGAACAAGTACCATAGGGTCTTGAATTTAAGGTCCTCAATACACATGATGCTTTAAATAAATAAATACATGAAACACCTCTGTCTTAACTTCTGTCATCAATTTCCACAGAGAATGGAATGTGTATTTTAGGCATCAACCTGATTTTCTTTTGCTGATTGTGGTAAATATTAACTTCTTCCTTTTTTTTTTAAGTGGCTAATAAAGTAAACAGTTACAATGGAAAGAGTTGAAAGATTTACTTCCATCTTTGGCCTGAGCATTCACTGGCTGAATCATCTGAGGGCAATGATTTCTGTTACTGCTTTAGTTTTCTTATCGGTAAAATGTGGAAGATTGTATCCTTCAGGGTCTTTTGGACAGAATAATACAAGAGTATAGAGCCTACGTAAACATGTGGATGGTGAGTTAAAAAAAAATAAAGTAGTCGTTGTTAAACTCCTTGGTTGATGAAGCAGCATCATACAAACCTATAAACCCATAAATGTGAACATATGCAGGTATATCTTACTTATACTATATCTTTCTATCCTTTTCAAAATAGTAAAATATGTATAATGGTGGCGACGGAGTATATTAGACACGCAATCCAGATAGGTAGATCTAAAAGCAAGTAGAACTGAAACAAAGGGGAGGAAAAAAAACAAACTTCAAGGCTGATAAAAACAATTAAAGGAGTATTAAGAAAGGCCCCAAATTTGTTGTCAACTGGTCAAAAACAAAGATATCAAAGAGAGATTTACTATACAGAATCACCTGCCTTTTTTTTTTTAAGGTTTTATTTATTTTATTTGTCAGAGAGAGAGAGAGAGAGGCAGGAGAGGGAAATGCAGGCTTCCCGATGAGCAGGGAGCCCAGTGCAGGACTCGATCTCAGGACTCCTGGGATCGTGACCTGAGCTGAAGGCAGACACTTAACCAGACACTTAACTCAGGCATCCCTCATCTGCCTTTTTAAAAAAAGACTTTTTATTTTAAAATAATGACAGATTTTCAGGAAGTTGTAAAGATATACAGAGACAACCCTATATCCTTCACCTAGTTCCCCCAGTGCTTACATCTTATAAAACCAACATCAAAACTAAGAAACTAACATTGTAAAATACCGGTGAGGTTCTGCCATTTTGCCATGTGTGAATTTGTATAACCACAACCGCAATCAAATGCAGAACCATCCCCTCCCACAAAAATCTCCCTGTTGCCACCCTTTATGGTTCATTTTGCTTGTAAGGAAGGTAACAATAAATAGAAAGAGAGTGAATTAAAAGCCCGGGGTCTGGGAGCACATTCAGGGATGTGTGTGTGGAGACAGTAGATGGAAAGAAAGACTCTCCATGAACTGTCACTAACGCCAGACTCTCCAGTGTGTTAGGGATTCTTGGTTGAGGAATACCCACCATTGCTCACGACTCCCCTGAGAGACAAACTCTTAAGTAGGAAGAGATTTAAATTTTTCCTGCGACATGGCCCCCCAATGGTGTGCTCAACCTTTATCTTCAGCCTTGCGTCTCCCCAACCTGGCCCATTCACTCGTTCTCTGGCTTCTCACTCACTAAGAGTTGCACCCAATCCTCAAATCCCTCAGTCAGACCCTGGCCTGCCTAATCTAACAAGTACCACCACCTCTCCCAGGTAAACCTACCCCACATGTACTTCTAAGTAGAGGTGTTGCCAGGACTCTGTCCCCTACCTTCTCTTACTGTGTCTTATTTTCATGGCCCCAGTGGAAATCATGCCATCCCAGCTTGCGAGTCTAGCTCCAGACAATTTGCTGTGAGGGAGCTCCCCGCGCATGGCACTAGCACCAAGAACTCAACTCCACTCCGTTATTCCACTGAAACTTCTCCTCCACTGTGCTCCCTCTTGTGGTAACTAGAATCATGACCCTCTCAGTCACCTAGTCTAGCAGCCTCAGTAACCTTTAAATCCCTCGTATCCCTCACCTCCAGCATCCACTAGACTGGGCTTTTGAGTACTTTTTTGTGGTTCCCTAGTTTTTCCTGCATTTCCCTCAGATCGTGATTATTTCTCACATGCACCATTAAAGTAATTTCATTCTCTTTTACAGCACTGTGGTGCTCTTTCCCTCAAAACTTGGAATGCTCTCCTGCTCACACTCCCAGGATGGCTCATGGCTTATAAAGGTGAACTCCTCCTTTTGGCATGAAAGGCCTCCATTCCCTAGATACAGCATGTGCTGTAGAGCTACCCTGCCTTTGCTTCTGCTGCTCCTTCACTGTCCCTTTTACCTGTTTAATGAAATTCTATGCATCCTTCAAAGCCACTTTCAAAGCCGTCTTCTCTATTGAGCTTCTCTGACATCCCAGATGAAATTAACCCTCCTTGGCATTCCTGTGTCACTTCATTCTAACAATTACTTAAGTCTGCCTAGAAATACAGTTTATGAACATTCCTAACATTGCAATCACCTCAGTCATTTTCGAAATAGCAGAATATTGAAGACAGATAATGGTTTTTTTTTTTTTTTTAAGATTTTATTTGACAGAGATCACAAGTAGGCAGAGAGGCAGGCAGAGAGAGAGGAAGGGAAGCAGGCCCCATGCTGAGCAGAGAGCCCGATGCAGGACTCGATCCCAGGACCCTGGGATCATGACCTGAGCCGAAGGCAGAGGCTTAACCCACTGAGCCACCCAGGCATCCCCAGATAATGGGTTTTAAAATTAAACTAGGGTTTGAATCCCAGCTCCTTGTTGACTGTGGGACATTGCACCAATCAGCCTCTGTGAGACCAATTTCTTCATAAGTAAAATGGAGAAATAGTTTCTACTAAGGTTGCTATAGGAATTAAACAAGATAATGGGGATGAAATGCCAAGCACAATGTCTTCTTACTCATAGTAGGCACTCCAAAAATATTAGCTCATGTGTCCACTTTATATCATACCTAATATCTGAGGCAAGGCTTTAGGAACAGCAGGCTGTTTAAAAATGTTTCTGGGATAAAATTGATAATCTCATGGGAAAAAATTGTATTAAGGGTCTAAAGAATTACAGCTAAAGCCACAAAGTAGCTGAAAACTGAGAAGATATTGGAAGAAAACATTTTTAAAGAGAGAAAAAAAGGAAGTATGAGCTTTTTATTTTTTTTTTAAGATTTTATTTATTTGTTAGAGAGAGAGAGAGAAAGCACAGGCAGACAGAGTGGCAGGCAGAGGCAGAGGGAGAAGCAGGCTCCCTGCCAAGCAAGGAGCCCGATGTGGGACTCGATCCCAGGACACTGGGATCATGACCTGAGCCGAAGGCAGCCGCTTAACCAACTGAGCGTCCCAGGATGAGCTTTTTAAAGAGAGAAAAAAAGGAAGGTAAATAGGGATTCCTGGGGCCAAGGGCCAAGAGGAAGACAGTGTATGTGTGACTTCCTAATGAATACCAATAGTACTAACACAACCAACCTCACCTTTGAAGTATCGTTTCGAATTGTGCCCATATTCTCTCATCCCTCTATCTTACCAGAAATGCTTAACAGTGGACAGTCCACTCAATTCTCCGTATTCATCCATTTCAGATTATTTGCAATAAGAACAGGCACTTTCACAAATGCTTTTCTCAGTCACAAGGGTAGTTAGTTGACAGGCTCAGCCTTCCTCATACATCAATTCAGGGTCTTAATCTAACGTGTTCTCTCTATTATACCCTCTAGGCAGAGTTGGCAAAATAAATTAAGGGATAGCTGATGTATGGGAAGTGCACTTCAATATTAGGGTAAATTATATTAAAACAACAACTCTGGGGCGCCTGGGTGGCTCAGTCAGTTAAGCGTCTGCCTTCGGCTCAGGTCATGATCCCAGGGTCCTGGGATGGAGCCCCACATTGGGCTCTCTGCTCAGCAGGAAGCCTGTTTCTCCCTCTCCCACTCCCCCTGCTTATGTTCCCTCTCTTGTCGTCTCTTCCTCTCTGTCAAATAAATAAAATCTTAAAAAAAAAATCTCTTAACCTACCAGATTAAATATCAGTGAGCTTACAAAACAGGTGTGAGAAATGCCTAATGACAGGTATATGATAGGAGACCCACTGGCTAGCTACCACGCAATCTGGGATTTGTCTTGTGTATTTTCCTCTATAAAACTGAGTTGATGGACGCCTGGGTGGCTCAGTTGGTTAAGCGGCTGCCTTCGGCTCAGGTCGTGATCCCAGCGTCCTGGGATCGAGTCCCACATCGGGCTCCTTGCTCAGCAGGGAGCCTGCTTCTCCCTCTGCCTCTGCCTGCCTCTCTGTCTGCCTGTGCTTTCTCTCTCTCTCTCTAACAAATAAATAAATAAAAATAAAATCTTAAAAAAAAAAACAAAAAAAACTGAGTTGATATCTGGAAACACCAAATAGGAGAAAAGACACAGACAAACCAAAAGATTTGAAAAAGACTGTTTGTATCATCTTTTAGAGAAATAAAATTATGTGTGACAAATTTTATCAACAGCAGTTAATATATGGTAATAATATCATAGATGGGAACCATACGTTCTTATTTTATAAATAATTAATAGTTGAAAATTGCAGAGAGAATAATTTTTTGAAGAACTCTTCCTTTAAATAACAAGAGCACTTAGGAGGAATTGCTTGTCTAAAATGTACATTCTAGGCAAGTAACCCATATGTGTAGGTCTGGGTCTCTGAGGTGATGGAATTATCTCTACATAATCATTCATCATGGATATCCCCTTTGGAAAAACTAAAGTGAAGGGCATTGATCTGAAGAAATGTAAAGGTCTTTGAAAAAAACATAACCTTAAAAAAAACCCAAATGTCATATAAGGAAAGAAAACCCTGGAGATAAAGTTATATAATTATGATTCTTGTAAAGCATCCAGATGATACAACTAATGTGGACAACAAGAAAATTTAGTAGCAAGTGGATAGCAAAAGAAATATAACCTATTTTTTTGAGGGAAACAAACTAGAATATATGAGTTAATATATGGGGCAATATAAAAATCTCCATAACATTCAAATAAAATATTTTACCTGATAGAAATAATTTTTCTTCTTCTCCTTCTAGAAAGAGAGAGCACATGTGGGGTGGGGCAGAGGGAGAGGGAAAGAAAGAGAGGATGCCAAGCAGTCTCCATGCCCAGCGGGGAGAACAAAGCAGGGCTTGATTCCATGAGATCATGACCTGAGCCAAAATCAAGAGCCAGACACTTAACCGACAGAGCCACCCAGGTGCCCCAAGAGTCACAGACTTCTAATATCCTGATTCATGGTTTCTTTAATATAACTCTCTTAAAAATGCAGTAAACTTTTTGGGGGCACTTTGGTGGCTCAGTCTTTAAACGTCTGCCTTCTGGCTCAGGTCCTGATCCCAAGATACTGGGATCTGGTCCTGCATAGGGCTCCCTGCTCAGTGGGGAGCCTGCTTCTCCCTGTCCCTCTGCCTGCTGCTCCCCCTACTTGTGCTCACTCTCTCTCAAATAAATAAAAATA
Organism: Taxidea taxus jeffersonii; assembly: GCA_003697995.1. Classification (NCBI taxonomy): domain Eukaryota; kingdom Metazoa; phylum Chordata; class Mammalia; order Carnivora; family Mustelidae; genus Taxidea; species Taxidea taxus. Next base: position 7,205 of record RCUC01045740.1, on the reverse strand, counting down.
AAATCTTTTTTAAAAAAACATTGTAGACTTTTTATCTATTGGTGTCCAGTAATTTCCAGGTTTTAAAAGTTCTACCAATAATTCTTTCTAGACATTCTTCTTAGATTTGCTCCATATCATTGTTCTCTGGCTTCCGTGACTCTCTTTCTACTTATTTGTAGGTAAATTAAACTTATCAGACCTCAGTGGGAGAGCCACATTTTTAGTCTCTTTTCCATAAGCCATTTTAAAAAATTTTTTTAAGTTTTATTTTTTTTATAGATTTTTTTTTATTTATTTGTTAGAGAGAAAGAGAGAGAGCGAGCACAGGCAGAGAGGCAGGCAGAGGCAGAGGGAGAAGCAGGCTCCCTGCTGAGCAAGGAGCCCAATGTGGGACTCAATCCCAGGACGCTGGGATCATGACCTGAGCCGAAGGCAGCTGCTTAACCAACTGAGCCAACCAGGTGTCCCTCCATAAGCCATTTTGTCCAACTAAAAAGATATATTGCACACCACACCCTTAGTTTGATCTTTATTGTGAAACAAGTACTTTCACAAAGGCCTTTCAGAGGTTTTAACAATGATGTCAAGACTATAATTTCATTTCCTCTTTGCCAGAACCTGAGTTTACTGTTACTAAACACTTTTTCAGTTTTATCTTTTAGTAATTGTGGTTGAGAGAAGCTGTGTTTTCCAACTGTCCAATTTCCCAAATTTCTGGACTGTTTTCTTTTGTATTCCTGCTACAAAATGGTCAGTTCTTTTCCATGCCAACTTGCTCTTGTAATACCTTGTGTAATACAGCCAACAGCAGGCAACACATTGTTTTCCAACCCTTTCCCCTATAGCTACAAGTTTGTTAAGTATGTTATTCATCTTATAAATTATTGTAGACAACAGATTAATAATATTTTGCCCCTGGATAACATAGAATTCCTTTTCATCCTTCAATGTCAGCTTTCTTGCTATCTACCACCAACTCTTAAACCATGTCATATATTTTATTATTTTTTTGTCACAAAAAATCCCATTCCTCATAGCAATTTTGCTATCAGTAAGGATAATTCAGATTATATTGCAATAACAAGCAATTACAAGAATCTCATCATATTATATGCTAGATTTATTTCTGGTTTTTGTTAATTTTTAAAAAGATTTTATTTATTTATTTTGAGAGAGAGAGACAGAAACAGAGCATGAGCAGGGGGGAGTGGGGTAGAGAAGCAAACTCTGCTGAGCAGAGTCCAATGCAGGGCTCGATTTCAGGACCCTGAGATCATGACCTGAGTCAAAGGCTTAACCAACTGAGCCACCCCGACACCCCAAGATTTGTTTTTGCTCATGCTTATCCAGCACAGAGTTGGCTTGTTTTCAAACTGGGACCCCGTAGTACTCTGGAACAGAATAGCCAGCCCCTAGAGCATCACCAGTTGCCCTAACAATGGGAAAACAACAGGATGAATCATTCGCTGGATTTTAAGATTCTACAAGGGCATGCACATCACTTATAGAAATATTACATTGACTGAAGCAAGTTATATGGCTATGGCTAGTTCAAGGAAGTAGGAAATTATAATCCTAACATGAACCTGAAAATGAACTAGAAAGTATTTGGTGGACAGCATTAATGATTATCACATCCCTCAAGATCTTTATTATTTTCCTTTTCACATTTAGGGCTAGCATCTACCTAATATAGATTTCGGTATGGTGAGATGTGATCCAATATGGACACCAGTATCATTTACTGAAAAACCCCTTTTCTTCCACTGCTGTGCAGTGGTACTCTTATTATAAATCAAGTGGTCACATATGCATGGTTCTGTTTCCGGGCTCTCACTCTGTTCCTTTAGTCTATTTATCTGTCCTTACCCTAGCTGCACATAATCTTAATCCTTTTTTTTAAAAGATTTTATTTATTTATTTGACAGACAGAGATCACAAGTAGGCAGAGAGGCAGGCAGAGAGAGAGGGAGAAGCAGGCTCTCCGCCAAGCAGAGAGCCCGATGAGGGGCTCGATCCCAGGACCCTGGGATCATGACCTGAGCTGAAGCAGAGGCTTTAACCCACTGAGCCACCTAATCTTAATTCTTAGTGAACTACTGTTAAGTCTCGATAATAGAACAGGTCTTATCTAGAAGTACTTCGTTCTTCTGTAAGAATGTCTTGGCTTAACTTGGACTTCTGCATTTCCATATAAAATTTAGAATGAACGTATCTTTGAATTTTGATTACCTAGCAATGTAAGGAAAAATAACATCTGTACAAATAATAAGTCAACCCTTTTATAACATGTAAATCTATTTAGATTTTTCTTATTCATATATTTGATTTTTCTCAATATCACTTTATCTAAAGAAGTCTTGCAAATCTTTTATTGGATTAGTTCATAGGTGTTTGATACTTGTATGCTTTTGTAGATGGTATGTTCTAAAAAACTTTTTGGTAAATAGAAATAATTGATTTTTCTATATTCATTTTATTTCTAGTAACCTATTTAAACTCTAATTGGAATAAGTTATCTATAAATTCTTTTGGATTTTCTGTGTACACAATCACATCATTACTGAATCTGAATACTGACAACTTTATTACTTCCTCTTTAATCCTTATTAGGACATTACTACAATGTTGAACAGAGCAGTTATACAGGATATCTGGTCTTGTTCCCAATCTCAAAGGGCAAGTTTTCAATGTTTGAACATTAAATATGATCTTTGTAATAGTTTTTTTTGTTTTTCTCGGGTTTTGGAGATTTTTTGGTATCCAACCTTTATTAGGTTAAGGAAATTACCTCTTATTCCTAACTTGTTAATAATTTAACTATGAATGCATGTTAGATTTTTGTCACATTTTTTTGCAGCAACTGATTTTAATATTTTCTCCTTTACATGTTAACATAGCAAATTACAGGGACGCCTGGGTGGCTCAGTTGGTTAAGCGGCTGCCTTCGGCTCAGGTCATGATCCCAGCGTCCTGGGATCCAGTCCTACATCGGGCTCCTTGCTTGGCAGGGAGCCTGCCCCTCCCTCTGCCTCTGCCTGCCTCTCTGCCTGCCTCTCTGTCTGCCTGTGCTTGCTCTCTCTCTAACTAATAGATAAATAAATAAATCTTTAAAAAATTAAAAAAAATTAAAAAACATAGCAAATTACATTGATATCTTAATGTTAAACAATACTTCCTTTATTTGAGTGATAAGCTCAACTTGGTCATAATTTGTTATGGAAAATTTCAAACCATGTAAAAGTTGACAGAATAATATAAGAATTCCCACGTACTCATCCTCCAGCTTCAATAATTAATAGTACAAAATCAGCCTTCTTTCATCTATATTCCTATCTCCCCATTCCCCACCCTCACCTCAGATTTTTTTTTTTTTTTTTTTGACAGACAGAGATCACAAGTAGGCAGAGAGGCAGGCAGAGAGAGAGAGAGGAAGGGAAACAGGCTCCCCGCTGAGCAGAGAGCCCTACGCAGGGCTCGATCCCAGGACCCTGGGATCATGACCTGAGCCGAAGGCAGAGACCTTAACCCACTGAGCCACCCAGGCACCCCCACCTCAGATTATTTTAAGGCAAACTCCAGACAGTATATCATTATTATCATATATATATCAGTGTATATCTCTAGCACTCTTTCAAAATATAACCATAATTATTTTGATGTGTCTCTGGTAAACATCAAATGTTGGTTTTCTATTTAATCTAGTCTGACAATTTTTTTCTTAACCAGGAATTCAAACTATTTAAATTTAACATAATTTCTGTAAGTATGAATTCAAATGACTACCTTCTTATGTAATTTTATTTCTCTCTATTGGCCACATTTCTTTTTCACTCCTTTCCTATGTTATTTTTTCCCAAGACTTTATTTGACAGATAGAGAGCAAGAGGGCACAAGCAAAAGCTCCCTGAGCAGGGAGACTGACAAGGGGCTCAATCCCAGGACCCTGGGATCATGACCTGAGCCGAAGAAGGCAGATGTTTAACCGACTGAGCCAACCAGGTGCCCCTCATATTATTTTTCACTGGTTTTTATTCCACTCTCCACTTCCATATTAGTTTGGAAGTTTTACCCTCTTCTTATTCTATATGAAAGACTTTTTAAATTACTATAGAAATTTACTTTCCAACATATAATATTAATCTTATTTCACTTACCAGAAAGTATTGAATAGCTTCATATATCAAGTGATGTAAAAAGCCACAGAGGTAAAATGAGCAAGCAGTCTGGTCCTTGAGGAATATTAACCCAAGTCAGTCCCTTTATTTTTCTTTTAAAGAATCTCTAGTTCTCTTAAGGTCAGACTACTGCCTTTTTTCATTATGTAAATATCAAGTGTTTATAAAAAGACCCAAATATTTCATAAGTTTATTGTAGAGATTGTCAGCAGTCTATTGCATCTTTTTCATATATTAATTTTTTTTGTTTTGGCTCATTATTATGGAAGATCTGGCTGCTCTGGATCTTTATGAGTATTTTACTATATACATCACACCTATTCTCACAAACTTGTAGTCAAGTATTATCTCATCCAGTCAGGAAAGTGATTTCAGTTGAGACTGATTTTCCCAGGACCACACATCTTGTGAATGCTGGGGTGGATTTGAATCCAGATCTGCCTCTCTCTAATGCTTGTACTTTTTTCCATCATATTACATGGCAGGATTTGTCAAAATGAAGACTAGAGAAATTGCAATGTGTATTAATACCTTAAGAGCACATGATTGTCACTTGATTTTATCAAGATATAATTCACATATTATAAAACTCATCTTTTTATTTATTTAGAGAGCGGGGGAGGGGCTAAGGGAGGGACAGAGAATCTCAAGCAGACTCCTTACTGAGCACGGAGCTTGATGTAGGGCTCAATTGCATGAGATCATGACCTGAGCCAAAATCAAGTCAGACACCCAGGTATCCCAAAATTCATCTGTTAAAGTGTACTATTCAGTGCACTTTTATGATATTCATTTTACTTTTTATTATGTTCACAAAACTGTACCATCACTACTATCTATTTCCAGAATATTTTCATCTTCCACAGAAGAAACCCTCTTAATATTAGTAGCCATTCCCTATTCCCTCTTCCCCGAGAACCTCGGCAATCTCTAATCTACTTTCTGTCCCTATGGATTTGCCTATCCTGTATATCCTGGCTTTTATGTGCAGCCTTTGGATTCTTTCACACAGCATGTTTTCAAGCTCTTTCATGTTGTAATATGCATTAGTGCTCCACTCCTTTTGTGGTTGAATAATATTCCATTGTATGGATATACCACTTTTTGTTTATCCATTCATTGGCTGGTAACATTTTGACTATTGTAGATAATGCAGCTGTAAACATTTGTGTCCAAGTTTTTGTATGACATTTCTTTTTTGCTCTCTTAGGTATATAATTCAGAGTGTAACTGCTGGGTCATGTGCTAACTCTATGTTCAAATTTTTGAGGAACGGCCGAACACAGTAATGCTACTTTACATTCCCACCTGCGAAGTAGGAGGGCTTTCGCTGCTTCAGCTGTCCTTTCAGTTTGTTGCGTGTCCCCTGCCCATGCTAATTTGAGCCTATGTGCTATATGTAATTTCAGGGCCTTTAGAATGCCCTCCCTCTATTTCTTCCTTCATGTAACTCACATCTACCCTTTTCTCAGGTCTCAGCTTAAATATCTGTCCCTCCATGTAGGCTTCTGTGAACTCGCCAAAATACATGAGTCCCCTGGTTCCCACAACTCTCTAACTTGCTGATAACATCTATTTACTTGTAATTATATATTTAGTGTTGTTCTCCATGAGATGGCAAGCGACTACTAACCCTATCTGCTTTGTTCCATGTGATATCCCTGACATTTAGCTTAGTGTCTGGAACACAGAGGCACTTAAATACTCCTTGCTCTCCCTCACCCTACTGATATGTCAAGTCTCTTCTGATACTGTCCACTTCTGTCTCTATTATGATTCACCTAGCTGAGCCAACTATCATGTCTTGGCTCTTTCAATAGGTATCTAACAGGTCTTCCCACTCTGGATTTTCCTCCACAATACAGCCAGACTGATTTCTCTAAGATGGAAATCGGATTATGCCACTCTCCTTGTCTAAAGCCCTGAAATGTCTTCCCATTCTCTCTGAACAAAGTCTAAAACCCCTTAGAAGGCTTATCAAATCCCTTTGTAATTTAGATTTTCTCTCTCAAAAGCACCTGTTAGAGTCGTAAGGATGCCCCTTTAGATCTGTAACTACAAGTTCTCTTTCAACCCTAGGTCTTTGCCAATGGTACTCCCTATACCTGCCTGAGACACTACACCCCACACCTCCACTTTCACCCAGGTGTCTCCTACACAGTCTATGGGAATCACCATAGACATCTCTATCCCCTGGAAGCCTCATCTTACTTCCCAAGTCTCATTTAGAGGTTCCTTCAATAGTAACTTATACTCCATTCTCCTCCTAGCTTGCCCCCAACACACACATCATTTGTAGTACTCATCACACAGAAAGCTATACATGAGAAGGGACTATCTGGCTTTTTTTCCCATTGTACTTTCAGTATTCATCACTGCTTGGTGCATAAGAGGAGCTCAATAAATATTTACTGAATGAATTCAAATGATTCAACAGAAAAGCAGTTTGTCCTAATTCCAAATGAAAACTTTGAAAATTTCCATCACATCTCCTAAGTCTCATCATGTATGCCAACCCTATAATCCATAATTCACCAGCAGGGACCCCACACTCATTTCAGTCAGCATTCCTAATTCTACCACCCAATATTGCACTCACCTCTCAAATCCCCAAATTATTAGTTAATTTAGCAGTCCAGTTTCTACCCTTCGGGTTCTGGACTGCTGATCTTAAGGGCTCTAAAAAGTCACAGAACCTTTCTAATTGTTCCATGGAAACGTGGCTTCTAACCTCACTGTGTCCTCACCATGACTTCTGTGGTGCTTCTCCTTATTTCTAGCCTGTTCCCTCATACCATGTCTAAACCCTACCACTTAAGTCAAAACTCTGATACAGTAGGCTTGCTCACCCTCCACAGATGATCCTGCTACTCTGTCATAATAGGGAATCAGATATGAATCCTCTTCGTTTGCTCTAGACTTTCCTTCTCAAGCTGAAGCCTTTATCTGTGCTCTTGACCTTACTTCTCTGGCTTGCTCTTGGGCTCTGCCACATTAGTTTTGTTATTGCCACATCTTACACTGCAGCCATCCTTAAGATCCCAT
>RCUC01045737.1:0-10124 GCA_003697995.1 Taxidea taxus jeffersonii | reverse complement strand
TTTTTTTGTTTTAAATATTTATTTATAATTTATTAGAGAGAGAGAGTGCGTGTGCACTTTAGCAGGGGGAGGGGCAGTGGGAGAGGGAGGAAGAGAATCTCAAGCAGACTCTCCACTGAGTGTGGAGCCAGTGCTGGGATAGATCTCATGACCCTGAGGTCATGACCTGAGCTGAAATCAAGAGTCGGTCACTTAGCCAAGTGAGCCACCCTGGCACCCAAGAGATTTTCATTTCTAATTGTTAGCTAATGTATAGTTATTGTTTTGTTGTTGTTGTTGTTTCTTGCTTATATATGGAACTTTTATCCTTACCTTAGGTAAAGTCACTTATTAGTTTTAAAACCTTTTCCCCTATGATCTTGTCATCTGCAAATAAAGATAGTTTTACTTACTGATTTCCACTATATATACCTTTTATTTATTTTTTTCCCACCTTATTGTCTAGGACCTCCAGTACAAAATTGAATAGCGGTGGTGAGAATGAATCTTCTTGTCTTGTTCTTTAACTTCAGGGTGAAGTGTTTAGTCAGTCACCATTAATTATAATGTTAACTGTAGGTTTTTTATAGATCACTTTGTCAGCTTGAGGAAATTCCCTTTTTTCTTCTTTCCTAAATTTTTAATATTTTTATATGAGTGTTAAATTTTGTCAAATGCTTTTTCTATATTTATTGAAATAATCACAGGTTATTTTTCCTTTGTTCTGTTAATATTTTAAATTGCATTTGGTGAATTTTGGATGTTAAAACAGACTTTCATTCCTAGGTTGGACCCCACTTGGTCCTGATGGACTTTTAAAAATGTATGTTTGTGTGTATATAGGTATCCATCTGTCTTTCTGAATTTGATTTGCTAGTACTTTTAAAAGGACTTTTACATCTGTGATCAAGAACGAAATTGTTCAGTTTTCTTTACTTGTGTTATCCTTGCCTGATTTTGTGATGGGATAAAGCTGATCTCATTAAATGTATTGGACAGTATTTCTTCCTCTGTTTTCTGAAAGAGTTTATATTGGATTGTGTTGTTTCTTAAATTTTTGATAGAATTTATCCAGGCCTTAAAGTTTTCTTTGTGAGAAGATTTTTAATTAAGAATAACTAACTAGAGGGACGCCTGGGTGGCTCATCAGTTAAGCATCTGCCTTTGGCTCAGGTCAATATTCCAGCATCCTGGTATGGAGTCCTCCATTGGACTCCTTGCTTGGCTGGGAGCCTGCTTCTCCCTCTGCCTCCGCCTGCCACTCCATCTGCCTGTGTTCTCTCTCTCTCTCTGACAAATAAATAAATAAAATCTTAAAAAAAAAAAGAATAACTAACTAGAGTTTGAATGAAAACTTGAAACATTAAAAAAAAAAAGAATTTAGCTTTTGAACCTTTTCAGATTTTTGTGTCCTGAGTCAGTTTTAGTATTTCATGTTTTATAAGGTATTGATTTTTTCTAGGTTATCAGGTTCAGTGACAAAGTTCCTTTTTATATTGTATTATTATTCTTTTCATTATTGTAAGATCTGTAATGATGTCTCCTCTTTCACTACTGAAATTTGTTATATGTATTTTTCCTCTTGATCCATCTAGCTAGCAGTTAATCAATTATATTGACTTTTCCAAATATATAGATTTTGCTTTTATTGATTTTCTTTATTTTTGTCTGTTTTTCCTTTTATTGATTTTTATCCTTAACTTTATTATTTTCTTCCTTCTACTTACTTTGGATATACTTTGCTATTATTTTTCTAGCTTATTTAAGTAGAAGCTAATTGATTTTGGACTTTTTCTCATCTGATATTAGTATTTAGACCTATAAAGTTTCCGCTAAGCACTGCTTTAACTATATTTTGCATATTTTTAAAACTTTTATTTTAAAATAATTATAGAGTCATAGGAAGTTGCAAAAATAATATGAAGAACCCTGTGCATCCTTCATACACTTCCCCCCAGAGGCAACATCTTATATAACTGTAGTACAATATCAAATTCAGGGAATTGACATTGATATATTGATATATTGACATTGATATATACTGTTAACTAGACCACAGACATTATTTAACTTTCATTGTATTTTTAACCTGTATATTTCCGTGTGTGTCTGTGTGTGTGCATGTGTGTGTACAGTTTTATGAAGTTTTATTCCCTGTATAGATTTGGGTAGGCACCACCACAGTTAAGACACAAAATTGTTTCCTCATTAAAAAGAACTCCCTGTACTTCTTCTTTGTATTCACGTTCATTCTCCATCCCACCCCCTGTCCCCAAGCCTTGGAAACTACTAATCTGTTCTCCATCTGTGTCGTTTTGTCATTTTGAGAATGTTATATAAGTGGAATCACATAATACGTAGTCTTTGGGGATTAGCCCCCTCCCCCACCCAAGTATAATATTCTTGAAGTATTTCCAGATTGTTGCAGGCATCAGTAGTTTTTCCCCTTATACTACTAAGTAGTATTACAGTGTTTGCTTGTACCAGAGTTTGTTTGACCACTTACTCATTTAAGGGCATTTGGATTGTTTACAGTATTGCTAGTAAGAGTAAAGCTTCTATGAACACTCGTGTGTGTGTGTGCGCACACGTGCATGGGTGTGTGTACATAAAATTTTCATTTTGTGGGACAGATGCCCCTGAGTACAACTTCTGGGTCATGTGATGGTTGCATGTAATGTTTGCAAGTTTAATTAGAAGTGCCAAACAGTTTTCTAGATTGGCTGTATCATTTTACATTTCCATGGAAATATATGTATATGCCACATTTTTACTTGATTGTATATTTATTTTCAGTCAGTTTAGAATATTTTCTAAAATTCCTTTTAATTTCTTTGTTTCCATGGTCTTTTAGAATTGTGGCATTTTATTTACAAATATTTTAGGGTTTTTCTAGGTACTCCTCTTGCTGATTTCTAATTTAATTTTTTTGTAGCCTAGAAATATACTTTGTATTATTTTAAATTTTTTCTTGTTCACTTGAAATTAGTTTATATTCTTTAGTTATTGGCTGTGGTGTTCTAAAAGATTCAGCTAGGACAATTGATTGGTGGTATTAAGTTTATATTCTCTTATTAATTTATTTTATTATTATTTTAAAAAAAGATTTTATTTATTTATTTATTTGACAGAGATCACAAGCAGGCAGAGAGGCAGGCAGAGAGAGAGAAAGGGGGAAGCAGGCTCCCCACAGAGCAGACAGCCCGATGTGGGGCTCGATCCCAGGACCCTGGGTTCATGACCTGAGCTGAAAGCAGAGGCTTCAACCCACTGAGCCACCCAGGCGCCCCTATTCTCTTATTAATTTAATATCAACTTGCTTTATATAGTACAGAGAGATGTGTTGTTTTATTTCTACTTTTAATTTGTTAATTATTGTGTACATCCATATGTAGAATTGGTGTGTCTTAATAGATTGACATTTTTATCAATAAAAGATGTCCTTCTTCATCTCTGGTTGGTGTTTGTGTGGTATATCTTTTTCTATTCTTTTTTTTTTTTTTTTTACCATATTTATGTCCTTTTTTTTTTTAAGATTTTATTTATTTGACAGACAGAGATCACAAGTAGGCAGACAGGCAGGCAGAGGGAGGGGGGAAGCAGACTCCCTGCTGAGCAGAGAGCCCGATGTGGGGCTCGATCCCAGGACCCTGGGATCATGACCTGAGCCAAAGGCAGAGGCTTTAACCCACTGAGCCACCCAGGCACCCGTCCTTATTTTTTTTTTAAGATTTGAAAAATTATTTATTTTAGAGAGAGAGAGCAGAGGGAAAGGGATAAGCGACTCTACACTGTGTGCACAGCCCAATGTGGCGTTCAATCCCATAACCCTGAGATTAGAACCTGATTCGAAATCAAAAGTCAGATGCTCAACCAACTGAACCATCCAGGCACCCAAATTTATGTCTTTATCTTTCAAGTGGGTTTTATTATAGAAGACATATTGTTAGGTCATGTTTTTTACCCTGTCTTTGCCTTTTAACAGGAATGTTTTGACCATTTACATTTATTATAATTATTGATATGGTTGGGTTTAAATCTACTGTCTTGCTATTAAAAAAATTATGTGTTGTTTGTTACTCTTTCTTTTCTATTCTGTATTTTTTCATATTCCCTCTTATCTCCATCACTGACAGTTCCTATCTGTTTTAATTTTTGTTTTTGTTGTTTTGTTATTTTTTTGATGGTTAATTACCTGGTATCATTTTAATTCCTTCTGAAGAAATTCTTTGAACCTCTCTTGTTGCTTAAGTTTGCTGGTGTCACATTCCCTTAGCTTTTGTTTATCAGGCAATGACTTTATTTCTCCTTAATTTGGAAGAATATTTTTTTGTAAGTAAAATTTTAGATTAATGGTCTTTTTTCCAGCACTTAAAAGTTTTTGGTTTGACTGTATAATTTCTGATAAGATGTCTGTGCAAATTCTTATATTTCCTCTTAAATTTCTCCTACTCTTCGATATCTCAGTATGGTTTTCATTGTGTTTTTCTTTCTTAAATTTCGTTAAGCTTTTCCAATCTTCAGGTCTATTGGTTTTTACCAAAATTGGAATATTATCTTGTATTTTATGACATTTCAAATATTTTTTCTGTGTCCCTCCCTCTTCACTTCTGGAACTTCTGGTTATGTTACACTACTTGATACTGTCCCACAGATAACTGGAGATTTTTTTCCCTAGTCTTTTTTTCTCTCTGTGTGTCACTTTGGGTGTTTTCTATTTCTGTGTTGTCCAGTATCTTTTCTTCTGCATATTTTGTCAGCTGTTGATCTCGTTTATTAAAATTTTCATTTCTGACATATATGTATTTATTTCACCTCTATAAGTTCCATCTGGTTCTTTTTTAAATCTTCTGTTTATCTCCTACTATGTTCATGTTGCCTTTTCAATATTTGTACATAGGTATAATAGTTGTCTTAAAATCATTGTTTAGATAGTGCATTATTTCTGCCTTTCACAGTCTGTTCCTCTTGACTGTTCTGTCCTTGTTTTTGGTTGCCATTTTTGTTTATATGCTTTTTTGTTTTCTTGTAGATTGAGTAACTTTAATTGGATGGTAGACATCATAAATATTGCAGTAAGTGTCTGGATTTTGACTTTTTTACAAGAGTGTTGGACTTTGTTCGTTCAGGCAGATAGGTTACTTGTAGATCAGCCTGATATTTTTTAAGGTTTAATTTTAAGTTTTCTGGGGCTGACTGTATCTTTTATTCTAAGGCTAATTTAGCCCCACTGTTGAGGTGCAGCCCTTCTGTTGTCTCTATTTTTACTGTGGTGGTTCAGCTGGGGCTCCCAACTCAGGTCAAAACTATGTCTCCCAATGCTTTGTTGAGCAATGAAGATTGTTTAGCTTATAATTCTCTGGTCAATTTTCCCTCACTTCATTGACTTCCATGTGTCACTTAGAATTTGACAACAGATGAAGGGGACCCCATGCAGATTTTTGGAGCTCTTTTTATGAGTTGCTCTTCTCTTCAGAGCCTTCTGCATATCTCCTCTTCATAATCTTCAACTGACTCAGCCTCTCTCAACTCTGATATGTTTCACCAACTCAGTATGCTGTGATTTTTGCTTGTGCTCCCTCTGTCCCCCCCACCCCTTGCCATGCAGTCTGGAAAGTGATTTAACTAAGAAATTCAAGGCAGTTATAAGGCTTTTGACAGTTTTTTTTTTTGCAGACTGTTGTCTGAAATCAGTTGTTTCATATGTTGTTTTTTTTTTTTTTCCAGTTTCGTTGTTCACAGCCAGAGGGTAAGTCCTACCCTGGTTACTTCATTATGGGCAGAAGCAAAGGTCTCTTTCCTTTAAAAAAATTTTTTTTTAATTCTTGAAATTATAAAATACACACAAAGAATTTACTATCTTAACTATTTTCCAGTGTACAGTTCAGTGACATTAAGTGTATTCACAGAGCTGTGCAACCATGACCACCATCCATCCCTAGAATTTCATCTTGCAAAACTAAAACTCTGTACCCATTAAATAATAACTGCCCATTTGCCACTCACTCCCAACACAAGGAAATGACCATCCTACTTTCTGTCTCTATGAATGTGACTACTCTAGGTACTTCATATAAATGGAATCATATAGGATTTTTCTTACTGTGACTGGCTTATGTCACTTCCTTTTATTTTTAAGGAAAGTATACCATTTGGTCTTTGATTGTAATGTTAAGATAATGGTTTGCAATACTCAGAATGTTTAAGCCAAGAACTGATAATGGCAGAGTGGGAGGAAGATATGTTGGTGTGGGTTTTTTAATTTGTTTTTTTTTTTTTGGTTGGGGATTGACTTTTTATTTTATAGCTTGACATGTACTTAACCTCATATAAGATTGTTTATAAATGCTAAGGATGAAAAATTAAACTAGAATACCGGTCACTCATATTCCTTTGGTTTAAAGGACATTGTATGTTCACTGAACTCAGTGATTCTCTGTTTCTCTTATAAGTTAAACTTATGTCTTTCCCTGCAAATGACACCATCTGAACTGCCTAAGTTTCATTAATTCTTATCTTTTAATTACACATACTTCTGCAGGAACTTATTTTCAAAAAGCTTTCATGTAAAGAACTCTGTTGATTCTCATGGTAGCCCTCTCTAAGATTTAGTATTACCTCCTTGAGAATTCTGTCCTGATTCCCATCCAGTATAGAATTTGCCATTCCACTGTGGTTTTCTAAATATTTGTCTACGATCTCCTGTTAAAATCCTGTGTACTTATGATGTTTATGTCTCTCCCTACAAGTCCTATTCCCTAGATCTCCTTATTTTGCTGTATCTAATCCTAAGTAGAGATCCATTTAGGGAAGAAAAGGCATCATTATCCTCAATGATAGTTGAAGTTAGTGACTCACCTAAGTCTCAGGTCTATATTTATTGTCTCTTAATTCCTTCCTGTTCTTTCTTGAGCCCACTGCACCTGAATTTTTTGCTGTTACTTCACAAAAACAGCTTTGTCAGAATCACCAAAGACAACTTTGACTTTGCCAAATTTAATGGTCAAGTCTCAGTCTTCTTCTTACCTGACTTTTCAGCAGCATCTGAATCCAGGGTTTCACTCCTTCCTCCTTAAAAACACTTTTCTTTATTTGGCTTCTAGGACACCTTCTATCCTAACTTTTCTTTTAGCTCTCTGACTGCTTCTTCTCAATACATTTTTGCTGGCTCCTTCCCATATCTCAATCCTCATGGGAGAGCCCAGAGTTTACTCTTCTCTTTCTACCTCATTCCTTTAGTGATCCCACCTAGTTTCATGGCTTTAAATACCACCTCTAGATTTTAAGTATATCTTTCCAGCCTGAACCCCAGCCCCTAAACTCCAGGCTCATATTCATCTGCCTACCTAACACTGCTGTTTGGCTGTATCATGGACAATTCTTTCTTCATATTTGAAAAACAACCCAATCATCGTTCTTTCCCCCTACCTTACTCCTTCCTCAGCTTTCTCTATACCTGTTGGTAGAACTCCATTCTTCCACTTGTCAGGCTAAAACCCTGGGCATCATCATCTTTGACTCCTTGCTTTCTCTCATGCCCCATGTCTAATATATCTGCAAATGTACTCTGCACTTTCTTCACAATATATTCAGGATTTAATTACTTCTTACCACTTCAACTGCTAACAGCCTGAACCCAAGTCACTTTTATTCTTCACCTAGATAATTTCATTAGCCTTTTAACAGGTCTCCTTTTGCTTCAGTTTTTGCCCAGTTACAGGTGATTATCCCCATAGTGGCCAGAGTGCTCTTTCTAGAAATGTAGCTTACTTCCCTTTCTGGGAAAATGGAGTTGATGTGCTTTCCCACATTTCTACCACTAAGTGAAACTAAAGATCTTGGACATTATATATAAAACAAATGCAGACTTGGATGATGAGAAGAAAGACCAACTAGGGGCCTCAGGACATAAGGAATGACATAACAGTGAATTCTCTGAGTGTTCTTTTTGTCTTAAACATATTAACCTCAAATTTGAGAAGATGGTAACCCATAAATACCAATGGGTGCAGAAAAAAAAAACAAAAACAAAAATAAAAAATGCAATAGAAGTGTGCTTCCTTTAGCCAAAGGACCAGGAAAGAGACTACCCTAGCAAAACAGAAAACTTTTATACAATAACTGCTTTACTCCAGTTCTTTCATCTTCTTTTGGGACTTTGATGACATGATTTTTATTTTTCACAAGATAGAAGAGAACATTTACCAATTCATCTTATAAAGTTATTATTGCCTGGATATTAAAACCAGAAAAAAGAAATAAAAAAACAGACCAATATCCTTTATGAATATAGATGCAAAAGTCCTTAGCAAAATGTTTGCAAACAGAATTCAGCAAAATATACGAAGAATTGTATAATGTCAAGCATGCAAGTTTGCCTCAATATTTGAAAGTCGATGAAATATACTACATTAACAGGCTAAAGAAGAAAAAGTAAATGATCATATCACTTAATTTAATGAAGCATTTGACAAAATCCAACATCGTATAAAGACTCTCAGAAAACCAGGAATAGAAATGTTACTCAACTTGATAAACAGCATCTACAAAAATCTACAGCTAACATCATTCTTAAAATGAAAGACTGAATGATCCCGCCTAAGATCAGTAACAGGACAAGGATACCTGCTCTTATTTCATATGGTGCTGGGAGTTCTAGACTGTGCAGTTAAGAAAACACAAAACAACTAAAGGCTTACAGATCAGAAAGGATGAAATAAAACTGTCCCTGTTTGCAGATGGCATGATTATGTAGGAAATCCCAAGGAACTTACAAAGCAAAACAAAACAAACTAGAATTAATAATGAGTTTAGTAGTGTTACATAATACAAGATAAACACACAAAAATCAGCTTTATTTTTGCGTGTTATTATTAATGAATATGTGGACACCAAAATTATAGTTCCTGAAAAATAAACACCTAGGTAGAACTGTAACAAAACATTTATAGAACTTTTATACTGTAAAATACAAAATCCTAATGAAAGAAATAAAAGTAGATGTATTTAAATAAATGGAGAGATATACCATGTTCATGGATTGGGAAATTCAACATAGTGAAGATGACAATTCTCCCCAAATTGTTATATAGGTTTAATGTAAGCTCTGTTAAAATTACAGCAAAAGTTTTTATAGATATACACAAGTTGATTATAAAATACATATGGAAAATAAAGGAATTAGAGTAGCTAAAACAATTTTGAAAAGGAAGAATAAAGGGGGAGTGTTCAGTCTGCCTAATTTCCAGATTTTATAGCCACCGTACTCAAACTTTGTGGTCTTGACAGAAAGATAGACACCAAGATCACCAAAGCAGTACGGGGAACCTAGTGTAGAAAATAGTATAGAGAATTACATTAACATGCCCATATTGACAAAAGCCCAATATGACTTTTCCAAAATTATCTTCTCAAATGATTTTGAGAATTGCAAAAACAATTCAAGGGAGAAAGGATAGATTTTCCAACAAATAGTGCTGGAGCAATCAAACCTCCATAGGCAAAAAAAGAAATTTAATCTAGGTCTCACACCTTCTATAAAAATTAATTTAAAATGTATCACAAACTCAAATATAAAAACATAAAACTTAGAAAAAAATAGAACAAATGTTTTCATTTTAGGGCAAAGTTGGGCAAAGAGTACTTAGACTTGGCACCAAGCATCATCTTTAAGAGAGGAAGTAATAAATTGGATTTCATGAAAATTAAAAACTTTTTCTCTGCAATAGAAAAAAGAAGGATGAAAAGACAAACTACAGACTAGGAGAAATACTTGTCAATCACATATCCGAGAGAAGACTGATAATAGAATATATAAAGATTATCAAAACTCAACAGTAAGAAAACCAAACAATTCAACTAGAAACTGCACAAAAGTCATGAAGATGAAATTTCACCAGAGAGGAGATATAGATGACAGATAAGCATGTGAAAAGGTGCCCAATATCGTGAGCCATTCAAGAAGTACGAATTAAAACCACAATGAGATGTTATGACACACACATTAGAGTGGCTATGATGAAACAGGTAGTGCCGATAGCAGATTATGGGGAGGATATGGAGGAACTGGATCTCGCACATGGCTGGTGGGGATAAAAATGGTATAGGCACTCTGGGAAACAGTTTGGCAGTTTTTTTTTTTTTTT
>RCUC01045731.1:0-10344 GCA_003697995.1 Taxidea taxus jeffersonii | reverse complement strand
GGGACCCCTGTCAGGGCTCTGCGGACGGCATGGTCATCATCACTGGTTGCCATGTCTGTGAGAGGCGGAGTGTTGCCAGTAATTCAGGGTCGCCATGGGATCAGGGAGAATCAGGTTTCCTCCCCCGCAACCCCTGTTTTGAGCGTCCTTGTGTTGGCTTCTGGGGCCTCACTTTCCAGAAGAGAGGTCCTTTCCTATAGAAGCCACAAGGGGGCGCCAAAGAGCTTGCTTCAGGCCTCAGCAGGCCTGGATTTACAATATGGCAACTGCCCAAAGACACAAGTGAGGCCAGTGGGCTTCCCCTGAGAAGGTGCTCGGCTGAATGAAGAGAGCAAACATGGCAAAGGTAGGGGAAAGAGACAAGGGATTCCTGACTCACCTTGCACATCTTGATCCTGCAGACAGTTCCTGGTAAAGCTGGAGTCCTCTCCCGCAGTGGGAGAGGAGCACCCCTGCAGGGTCCTCAGCTCTGCAGTTCGGAGAGCTTTCCTTGCAAATGATTCTTCAGGCAACAGTTTGTTCGGAACTCTGCCGGGAGGCCCTTCGCATAGACTTCCTCAAGCCTGCAACATGTCCCCATTCATTCATTCATTCATTCAACAGATAACCTATTGGCCACTTACTACTGGGCATGGTTCTAGGCATGAAAGACACAGTTCTGAAGAAAATAGATTTTTTTAAGTGCTTTCATGGAGTCTACATTCCTTTGGGGGGAAACAGACAAGAAATGAAAAATGAATACAATACACTGGATGTTAGAGGGTAAAAGATACCGTGAAGAAACATGTGTTTCAAGAGGGTATGGCACCAGAATAAAGGGGTTACCATTTAAAATAGGTGACATCAGGCCTCACTGAGGTGACAGTGGCGTAGTCTTGAGGAGGTGAGATGCGAGCCATGGAGTAAAGACAGCATGCCAGGCAGGGGAACAGCCAAGGTGGGAGCATGCCCGCCGAACTCAGGTTCCGGCAAGTGTCCAGTGTGGCTGGTACCAGGTGAGGGAAGGGGATAGAAGGAATGATGAGGGAGAGGTGATGGGGAGAGATCAGCGCCACAGGAAGGACTTCTTTTCAATTCTGAAGGAACAGCAGCCATGTTTATTTTGAATGAAATGGGAACCACTGCAGAATTGGGAGCAAACGAGTGACATGATCTGAGCCACACTTCAAGGGCATTGCTCTGATACACCTGAAACTCATATAACATTGCATCCACTATACTTCAGTTCAAAAAAAAAAAAAGCAGACAGTGGGCGGGGGGACAAAAGCATCGCTCTGGTTACAGGGTCAAGAACAGTGATTAAGGCTGGGGGAGGGGGCGGGGAAGCAGGGAGACCAGTGGGAAGCTATTACAATTCCCATCCCATTCAGGAAAGCTTAGTAAGGGAGCTCAAGTGCCTTCCCCCCAGGAAGCCTCTCTTAATCCTCCCTAAGACCCCCTTTATTCCCGCAGTTGCCTCCACAGAGCTTGCTCTCCGAGCACAGAGGGCTGTGCACACAGAAACCACGTCAGACCCTCCCTGAGGAATAAGGGATCCCATCCCTCTATAGTTGCGCCATGTTTCCAAGACACATTTGTCACTGCCCTGCTAAGGCGGGCTTTCAGAACTGGCAGGAAACACATACAAAACATTGCTTGCCAAAGCCATTGGCCTCTCTCGAGGCTTCTGGGAACAAATTAAATGAGTAGCTATTTATTGAGTCCTTAACCATTTATCAAGCAGCTACTGCGGGGCTGTGCTCTACACTAGGCAGTGAGGGTATCAAAGTGAATAAAACAAGCTTCCGAGGGTCTTACTAAGAACATAGGGTACAGGCCATATGCAAAGCACTGGCGTGCTCAAATAAATAGAATTAAGTCCTTGTACTGCGCCTAGTACTTACCGTCCACTCATCTGTCTGTCACTCATTCAGCAATCACCGAGGGTACTGCCCTGAGTCCCGATGTGTGATGATGACCTCAAAACACAATCCCTCTTCACACTCCACAGTGGAGACAGAGGAGTAAATAGTGAGGAGCTGGCATATACAACAAACACAATTCAGGACAAGTGATCCAGTAGTACAGGTGCAGAGTAAAATGGAGAACAGGGGAAGGAGATGTTCTTTGCAGTAAAGGTCTGGAAAGGCCTTCAGGGCTAAGAGGGATTTCAACAGAACGTTGAAGAATAGGTAGAACTACCACGGGTGGTGGGAGTGGGGGAACCAGGGACAATCCAAAAGAACAGAACACTAAGCTTCTTTAGACCACGTTATGGGCCCAAAAGTGGTCCCTGAGGCTGTGGTTCACTGGGTGGAAGCCAGGTGTTGTAGGAGTTAAACTAGCCTGGGATTGAGATTGGATGGGCTTGATGATTTTCAAGGCAAGGCAGTGGTAGTTCCAGATCTGTGCTTTTGAGAGGCAGCCGCAGCAATGTGGAAACATTACACAGTGGCTGCAGGGAAACCCAATTGGGAGCAGCCACGAAGGTTTCAACCCAAGTGGTATAAAAACCAGCTTTGATTGGACTTACTCATTTGTGCCCTTAATTATTCACAGACATATCTATTATGTGCAAGACCTTGTCTTGATTGAAGATAGGGATGGAACAGACAGAGAGGAAACAAAGAAAAATAAAACCCAGTTTATGTCAAAGATATTATAATGAAGAGACACCATGAAAATGCTTCCACATTCTTCCCTTGACTTCTGTCCTGTGATATTTGGTTTCTCTTCCATGTTCCCTATACTCCTGTGGCTCCTCTAGAAGCTCATTTTCTTCTGCTGCCATACGCTGTGGGTTGCTCCAGTACCTGGACTCTCTCCTTTCCTCATGCCATAGGATGTCCCCAAATGACTTCATCTTCCCTATGGCTTTGAACATCAGCTATATGATCATGATTCCCAAATTTATCCATAATTCCAGTCTCTCTCCTGAGTCCTAAAGCTGTGTATCCAAACACCCACCTGAGCGTGTCAACTGGTTGCCTGCTAGCCCCTCTAGCTCAAGTCATCCAAATAAAACTCATCTTTCCTTCCCACTCAGACCAACTTCTCCACTGGCACTCCCTATCTCAAAGTATAACCAGCACTCTCCCATCTACTACCAAAGCTGGAGACTGGCCTATCATCAGGGCTCATCTCCTGTGCCTCTACACCCAGTCCATCCCCAAGCTCTATCCAGTCTATATTTTATATGTCTTGTCTTTGGTGACCACCCTAGTTTAGGCCACTGGATGACCTCCCTGTCTGTAGTTTTACTCTTACAATCTATGTTCCATACTAGGCCAGAGAGGTCTTTCTCAAATCCAGAATCTAATACCCCTGCATAGAAATTCTTTAATGGCTTTTCATGAGTTTAATCATGGCCTACAAAGATGTTTGTGACAGCTCTTCAGCCTGGTTCTGTGATACACCATTGTATGGATGGGCCATAACTTTGTTGTTGTTGTTGAAGATTTTATTTATTTGACAGAGAGCACAAGTGGGTAGGCAGAGGGAGAGTGGTAGGCAGAGGGAGAGGGAGAAGCAGTTCCCCCCCCAACCAAGCAGAGAGCCTGACGTGGGGCTCGGTCCCAGGACCCTGGTATCATGACCTGAGCCAAAGGCAGACGCTTAACCCACTGAGCCACCCAGGTGCCTCCAGGCCATCCTTATTTAACTAGTCTTCTAGTGATAGATGTTTGAGTTGTTTGTAAACTTTCCCTACTCTAAACAATGCTATAGTTGATAACTTTGTACATACTTCATCTTGTACGTGTGCAAATATATTGGATCAGAAATTATATGCATTTTTAATTTTGACACGTATCAACAATTTACAGTTACACCTAAGAGGGCCTATTTCCCCACAACCATGCCAGAGATGTATAATCAGATGTTTTAATTCTTCGCCAGTCTGTAGCTTAAAAATGATATCTAAATGTAGTTTCAATTTTCCTGTGAGGTTGACTATTTTTTCATATGTCTAAGAGCCATTTATCTTTCCTTTTATGTTAACCATCCGATTTTCTTATTGGATTTTTGTTCTTTTCATATCGATTTGCAGAGATTTTGTATATATTAAGCAAATTATTCCCTTTGTCTATGATAGGATTTGCAGATACTTCCCCTGCATACCATTTATCTTTGTTTATGGTGGTTTTTTGCTTTGCAGAAATTATGGATTTTCATGTTGACAGAATTTCTTTTTTTATGCTTTGGGAAATTTTATGCTATTCTGACAAATGTTTTCTCCACCATATTATACATCTATGGTTGTATCCTTTTCCATTTATTTAAACACAATTGATTCATATTGATTTATTTTGGTGTAAAAACCAAGGCAGAGATACATTATTTTGGTTTCAGGCAGTTACATAATTGTTTCAATACCACTAATTGTATAATCCATTTTTCCCTGCCGATAGACAATGCCATCTTTATCAGACACTAACATTTTAAATGTCTTGAGTCTATTTCTGGATTCTCTGTTTGGTTCTCTGGATCAAATTGCATATGTATGTGCTGGTGTCCCGTGGATTTTACTATTTTAATTATTGTAGCTTTTAATGGTTTTATATCTGATAGAACTATCTCTCTCACTAACCTTCTTTTTCAGAATGTTCATGGCTATTCATGATGCAGAAATTTCCTTGTGAACTTTATATTCAGATTATGTAGTCTGTTGGTATTTTTATTAGATTGTGTTAAATTTATAGATTAATTTATGGAGAGTTGACATCTTTACAGTAATGAGTCTTTCCACCCCAAAATAGAATATGCCTTTCCATTTATTCAAGCCTCCTTTTGTGTTCTTTGCTAGCATTTTAGTATTGGGGAAGGATCTAGCACCTTTATTAAGATTACTCTTGGTTAGTTTACTTTGTTGCTGCTATTGTAAAGGATATATTTTATTACCCTATATTTTCTAATTGGCTATTGTTCACTGGCTTTTTGTATATTAACTTGTAACTACTTTGCTAAAATGTCTTATTTGTATCAGTTTTGCAGTTGATGTCTTTGGAATTTCCAGGTAGGCTATCATTTCATAAATAAATAATGATACTTTTATCTCTTTTCCAGTTTTTTTTTTTTACCTCATTCCTTTTTCTTCTGTAATTAAGTCGGCTAGTACTTCCAAAGCAGTATTAAATAAAAATCATCACAGGGGCCATCCTTGTGGCATATCTAACTTTAATGGGAATAATTTAGGTTTTCTCATTAAGTGTGACTCTGGCTTTTGGACTGTGATGGCTAAACCCTGTCATGTTCAAGAAGTTGGGTGTTTCACAGTGTGTCTGTGGTTCTCTGCCCTGGGAACTGCTGTTTCAGGAGGCTCTAGTATGTGTGTAAGGCTTTTTGTTGGCAGATGGTTTCTCTTCCCTTGGGGAAAAAAACGTGTACAGATATCAAATATATGTTGACTTACTGTGAATCCAGAGGTAACTTTTTACTGATCAACAGCTTTATTAAACTTGACTTCCTAAGTCTGTATAGTTGAGCCAACAGCAGATCCTGTGGTCCTCTGAGTGCTCAGGAGGTAGTGGCTTCAGATGAGAGGGAAACTGGACCTTCTCTAGTGGACAGAATGGAGACACACTGTGCTATCACAATTTGGGTCCCATACTGATGACCTGCCCTAAGAACAGTACCAACCACTAACATTTTCAAACATTTGCTATATGCTGCTTGTTTAAATAGTAATTTACTCCTCAGAACCCTCCTATAAAGTGGGGACTATCATTTCTCCACAGATGATGAAACTGGTACAAAGAAATGTAACTTGCTCAAGGTCACAACCTGGTAGATGATAAAACTACCAGGTTCCTGGTAGATGATAAAACTACCAGGTTTTAATGAGATTTAAAATGAGGTTCAAAATAGATAGTTTGACTCCAGAGCATGTGTTCTTAGCCACCACATTCTAATCCCCAAAGGAAGCAAGCAGCCTGGGGCCCTGAGTGGCTGAACAAAGATCCAGGGGAAATTAGGAAATCTCTGCAGTGTATTCAATCAACTTTTTTAAGATTTTATTTTTATTTATTTGTTAGAGAGAGAGAGCACGAGCATAGGCAGACAGAGTGGTAGGCAGAGGCAGAGGGAGAAGCAGGCTCCCTGCCGAGCAAGGAGACCGATGTGGGACTTGATCCCAGGACAGTGGGATCACGACCTGAGCCGAAGGCAGCCACTTAACCAACTGAGCCACCCGGGCGTCCCTAGAGCGATCATCTTAAAAATTAAATCATATCACAGCAAGGATGCCTTCACTTGTAATCCTTTAAGAGTTCTCCAAAACATTAGGAAGAAAGGCCCAAATCCACAGCATGAACTATAAGGGCTAATGTGATCTTCCCCCGATGACCTCTGTTCTCATCTCCTTCCCTCTTTTTCTTGATCATCCTTCTCCAGCTGTACTGGGCTCCTTCCTGTTCCTCAAGCTCACCAGTCATTTCTGCTTTGCAGCTATCCTGTCCCCACTTACTAGTTCATCATAACCAAACTCTTTGCATGACTGACCACCTATCAATTGTCAAATCTCAGCTCAGCTGTCCTCTCCTTAGAAATGTCCCTGGTAACTCTCATCTAGGATAGATACCATATGATATCTTGATGTCTCCTATAGTCTCCACACCTCTTATCAGAAAACACAATCTTTCAGGGGAGACAAAATAGGTTATTACTTATTAAGCAAGATCACAGGCCAATAAATGAGGTGGGTACTTTTGAAGTGGAGAGCTATCATACACTGTCAGAGCCAGAAGGGCTAGCCTCCCCTCTGACACTAGCATCCACTGGCAATGTCCCCGTGACATGTGGTTGACACCTACATTGAAAGGACCACTAACTCCTGGACAGCTTTGGAATTAGGATTTTCCTTATTCTGAGCTGTGACATGATTCCCTACAGCTACTACACTTTTGTGCCCTTTCAAGGAAAGGTAAAACAAATAGGAACCCTCTTGAGAGGTCTGTTTGGTTTCTCATCCCCAAACTTTTCCTGTAGGCTTGTCCTCCCACCCCAAGCTTCCCTCCAGGGCAATCTCCTCTGCACTTCTTTCTTACCCACCGGGGTCCACAACTGCCTCCAGTAGTCCTGGTGGGATCTGGCTGACACTGGCCTTCCTCAGGGCCTCTACCCTCTAGGAACCAGGCCCACGACCCTCCATCCATCTCTGAGACATCAACCTCCTCGCCTTGGGTACGCCAAACCTTTTGGCTGGAGCCAGTTTCACATCGTCTCCCTCCTTGTGTTGTGCCTAGCACAGAGCTCCACACAGAGTAGTTTCTCTAAAATCGCTGGAGGCAGCAAACAATGCACAATCGCTCCCAAACTAGCAATGATTCTTACATCCCGTGGGAATTCAGAAGCCGAAATAGCGTTCCCGGCCCAACCCTACCCCAGACCCGCCCCCCGCCTATCCCGCCCCAAGTCTCGGCTTTCCCTTTAATCACTCTCTCCAAGCGAGTGATCTTTCTGGGGCCCAGAATCCCTGCTGCCTCCTTCTATGCTGTCCCAACTGGGAAAACCTTTAATTTCGGTTATTAGCGAAACCGTGACCCAGACCCCGCTGTGACCACGCCCCCTTTGTCACTCTCGCGGAGCAAACCGGAAGGGATCGCGCAGCCCCTAGTTCGCAGACCCGGAAGTAGATGTGCCTCACGGAAGCCGGGTTTGGCCCTGCGGCTGCTGCCGTCGCCGCGGAGAAATTGTTGGAGCTGGCAGCCTAGGAATGGTGAGACCTCGCGGTTCGTTTCGGAGGGTTCTGAGCAGAGTTTGGGCAAAATGGAGTTTTCCAGAGTGCCCCGGGGGAAGACCCCTCACAATGTTTGGGGCCCCGCCCCAATAGCGCCCCGAAAATCTGCGCATGCGTGGGCCGGACCGGACCAAAGTCTGGTCCGAGATGTTACGCATGCGCAAAGGTGGCAAGTCGAAGGTGGGGTGAGACTTGGCCTGGGGGTTACTCCCCCTCTCTCGCCCACCAGCCCGTGGGGCTTAAACCAGGGCTGCGAAAGCATCGGGGTGCACTCGGTGCTTTGCTTTTGAGTTGCAGGGCTGACTTCACCACTCTCATCCTGAGCTCCAAAAACAGACCTGCACTAATCCCCCACCTTTGGTGTGCACTCGGGGGAGAACGGGGGGTGGAGACCTAGCCTCAGTCAGCCGGTGGAATCAGTTCCTTCACCTGCTCGCCAGGTGTCAAGATTTCCAGCCGTATTCTACGGAGTGGGGCAGCGCGACTAGTGCACCTGGGGGCAGGGCGGGAAAGCTGTGCTGAGAGCCGCCTGAAGGGGCGGGGCCTGCAAGCGGCAAGCCCCAGAGAGTCCCCAGTACCAGAGTTCTCCCGGGGTTAGGAGCAGGCGCCCCAGGGCGGTTGATAACTTGTTCAGTTCCCAAACCGCGTTTTTTAGCTTCCACGCGGTACCACCCACTAAATCTTCAGCCAAAGCTGGGCGGGGGGCAGGAAAGAGCGAGATGGACTAATCGGAGTTCTGTCTCCATTTCCCTGCTTTGGCTTGGGAGAGCAAGGGGGTGCTGCTGAACTGAGTGGGCAGCGACGATAAGAAGTGAACCACTAATCCCTTGTTTCGTGTTGGTTTATAGTCGACGCCCTTTACCTAGCAACTCTGAGTAGAATCATAGAGGTCCATGGACCCACTAACATGCTATGTGTACATTTTTTTGGAGGGCGCATAGCTTTATATTCTCAGACATGCTGGTGACCTTTAGAAAGCTGTTGGTTTATCAGCATCATACTGGCAAAATAGAGCCTCTCATCTCTTCTTGTGTCTTCCCTAGCTTGTGGGATCCTGGGGGAGCCGCTCCAGTATAAGGAGGTGAGGCTAGCCCGTTGGAAACCTGTGCCTCAGGGAGCCTCATTTCTCCTTTGCAGAGTCTCCTCTCAGCCTCTAAGCTTACCTGGTCAGAATCCTTGGATGAGCCTGTGGGACCCTTCTTCCTAGCCCTGTGGTTTGGAACCAGTGGCTTTGGGACTGTAAGAGGATGGACAAAGGTAGTATGAGGCCAGGCCAGCTCCCCAAACGCTCAGGCGCCAAGCATCTGCTGATTCCACCCCGTGCCTGGCACGTATGTCTTTTCGTCCTGGCTGGGCATTGCCACCTCCCCCTGGGCCAGCACCACCCACGTACCTCTTGGCAGAGGTGACTGCCTTGCTGTTGAGCTGCCGCTCTTTGGCCTGGCTGCATTTTGATGGCAGAGGGAGCAGTTATGCCCAGAGCCCGGTGTGTCGGCATCACCAATCTGACCTGAGCACCATGTGCTGCACGACATGACACGTGGCACCGGGAAAACTGCCCGGCGAGGAAGGTCTGGGCCAGGTCTGAGCCCAGATGGGATCTGGATGGCCAAGGAACTCCCATCAGAAAACCTCAAATGTCAAGAAAGCAGGGGAAGGGTCAGGGCTGGTAGAGGGTCGGGGGAAGAGGGGCAGAGGAGGGGTCTCATCTTCGGAGGCTAAGGGCTCTGCTAGGCACCTAGGAGGCCTTGAGTTCACTGCTTCTTGTTTTCTAGATTCTCAGGGGCTGCTAGATTCATCTCTGATGGCATCAGGCACTGCCAGCCGCTCAGAGGATGAGGAGTCGCTGGCAGGGCAGAAGCGAGCTTCCTCTCAGGCCTTGGGCACCATCCCGAAAAGGAGAAGCTCCTCCAGGTAGTAAGGGTTCAAAGGGCCAGGGTCTGGGCAAAGGCATTAGGTGCTGCGTGCCTTCACCTCTGTTGGGAATGGCTGCTTGAGCCCCTATGGGGCCTGGGTATTGGCAGAGCTTTGTGCTTTTCCTGCCAAGTCCCTCTCTGTGGGATGTGGGCAAGGGAGGGAGATCTTAGGTCTTTGGCGTGAAATCTGTTGTGTGGTGCCCTGTCATCTCAGCGGCAAGGAGTAGAGCAGTTCCATGCCCCGTCCAGGGCACTGGTGGTTTGTGCCCAGCAGGAACCCACGCTGTTTCGGGCTGGGTGTGTGTGAGTGGGTACGAGGGGAAGGGACAAGGGGTATTCAGAGGAGGACCCTCCGCAGGTTCATCAAGAGGAAGAAGTTTGATGATGAGCTGGTGGAGAGCAGCTTGGCCAAGTCCTCTACCCGGGCAAAGGGGGCCAGTGGGGTGGAACCAGGCCGCTGTTCAGGGAGTGAACCTTCCTCCAGCGAGAAAAAGAAGGTGAGAGATTGCGAGATGTGGGGGCAGGAGCCAGATTTTGTGTTTCCCTATCACCTTTGCCAGCGGGCAGGAGCCCTGCAGAGGAGACTTAGGAGAAAATCTGGTGGCCCCAGCCCCAACCTCAGCTGCCTCCCTTCTGGGAGCCCTCACTTCTCCCTAATCCCCCTTTCTTCCCGCACCCGCCCCCCTCTACACACACACACACACACACACACAC